>APFE031661306.1:40936-55276 GCA_000404065.3 Pinus taeda
AAGATAAAACAATCACAAACAACACCCCCAAACGACAAAAAGCTTTAAGAGGTTGCTTAAGTACATATAGTACACCTTCACTTCATCAGCTTACGAGCCCCGGGTTGACAATTAATGATATCAATTTAGGAATACTAAGTTGACCAAACAGGTGGAATGGACAGAAGAGGAGTCTTGAATCTCAAAATCTTCATACCTACCATCTCTCATGGCTTGTAAAATTTCCCTCTTCCTTGCAATTTCTTCTTGGATAACCTTATCCCTAGCCTTATTCTCCTCAAACTTCTCAAACTTGGCAAGGCATTCTGCCCTAATATCGCCTATCACTTCATTTGGTGTGTTACATGGCTTTACTTGTCTTCTTATCCCCACCAAGTGTTGTTTCAACTTGAGAATACCCCCCCCCCCCCCTCCAATAGATTTTTGGCAATATTTGCAGATCTTTTTTCCATCAATCATATCACAATGAGCCCATGTAGTGTTCTTGGCTTTTGGAGGCATGGTGGCTACTGGCCAATGAAATATTTGAAATTTGCAAATGAAAGAAATTTGCAAATTGAAAAAATTGCAACTCAGTAAAGTGGAAAACCTAAGATAAATTCGGGAAAAAAATGGGGCATATTTAGCCTACAAATAGGTTGAAATTTAAGACTTGAAAACTAACAGTTGAATTTGAAAGAACACAAAAAAAAATTAAATAAATGAACAACAATGAAATATGTATTTTTTCAAGTGAAAATCTTTAACTGGAAATGCAACCTAGCTCCCTTAGCCTCCTCTTGAAGATGCCAACTCCACTAATAGCTCCAAAGTAGCTCCAAGATGACTACTCTAGCGAAAACTCAACACTCTCCAAGCTCCCAATGAAGCTCACAAAACCTCCAAATGAGATGTGTGAGGCAAATGAGAGGGGAGACATCCTTTAAAGGCTTTGAGGGGTTGTTTTTGGAGGAAAACAACCCCTAGTTTCCCTCAAAACCACTTCAAAAATAAAATAAAAAAGTTGCCTTTCGTAGGGTCCAGGGCTAGCCTGCTAATAAACCGGCTATAGTTTATGGCCAGTTAGACCCAGAAACCCTAGGTCGAAGATAACCCAGTTTTTCTATTGGTTGGATGGCTCGGGCTGATGAATCGACCGGTTTGACCGGTTTTGAATACTATGTTTGGGAATCCTTCCTTGACAATTAGAAGGTTATTGGGTCTAAATAGCAGAGGCTCGGTCTGAAGTGACATTGGGTCCCTGTGTTGTGTGTGCCCCTCCAACAGGGTTTCCAATGCCTTAGTGACCCTGTTAATTAGATAGGTAATAGCATCCTATAGGACGTAATGCATAGTGAAAGGTAAAAAGTAAAATTTTAAAAAATTTAGACATAAAACCTAGATTCTATCACCTTATATCGTAAAACCACATTAGATAGAGATCCCCACCCCCCTCTATTTTCCTCACACATCTCTCTTGGCAAGCACTAGCTGTGCTTCTACTAGTACCACTACTACAGTTGCAAATGTCCCTAAGGAGTATGAGAAGTCTAAGAACTCCAAGCCAAGAATAGCCTTGTAGCTTATGCCCCATTGCCAATAGTGGTGATTAGTTTGATAATTGTTCATGTTGATAAATGATATGTAGTAGGCTAATATCTTGTAGCATGTTGCTTTTTGGACTCTAGAGACAGTTTAGAGCTTCATTGATTATGTATTTTGTCTCAAATATATATTGAATTAGTGCAATTTTGATATACTCGCCCTTACATGATATATACATGAGTTGTATGTCTCTAATGGTTTGGAATCCTTAAAATGTATTTTTCATAAAATTTTAATATTTTATGTATTTTAGTGAATCGAGACATAAATTTCAAACTAGTCCAGTTTTGAGCCACGTCCAAGTCGATTCCGAGTTGGCCCTCGACCAATTGCGAGGTTGAGTTTGAGTTTTAGAACATTGTATGGAACTTACTATGATAATAGCCAATTTTTTAAATAATTTTGCTAAGTTGATTTTTATTTGTTGATGATTTCGCGGTTCAACAATGAAGATGGTAGCTTCTCAAGCCATCCACTGAGGTGCATTCCCTAGGAGACATGAATATGTAGTTGGGGTCAAGAGCAACACCTTAGTGATTTTGATGGACGAGTTGTTAAGTTAATATTGACCAAATCAAGGGTGGGTTTATTTTAGGTGGTTTATAATGGCATAGGGTTTTAGCCCATGGTATTCATGTGAAGCAAGTCTATTTAAGTGGCTTATTGTCTCCATTGTAAAACACCTCAAGTAGCCATACTTGGCCAAAATGACCAAGGATATCCATTAGTGTGATTTTCCCAGTTTTGGGTTTCCAGGTAATTGTTTTTGTTCTTTATTATATGCGTGCTTCTTATTATGTTGACTTAGCTCTATAATTGATTTGATAGGGGATTAGAGTTAGTTGGCCTAAACTCATTAATGAGATTGGTCTAATGTTGGGAGCAATGAAAAGAGTGATTGCATTGAATTCTATAACTAGAAAAAGATGGATTTATTCATGAAGGGGAGGATTTTCTTATCAAATACCTAGAAGTGCAAAGAAAGTGTGGATTTGTTGTGATATATCAGACTTGATTTTGCAAGAAGAAAAAAAAGGAGATATCTTCATGTAGCCTTAAATCGGAAAATACAACATTAGGGAGGGTCTCTAGAATGGGTGCTTATAAAACCAACTTGCACTGACTAGAAGACCATTCTTCTTGGTATGTGTGTGTTGATTTCAATATATGATATCCACAAAGTGTAGAAGCTTGGATCAATTTGCGTAGAAAGCAAATCAAACAAATTGGAAGTCAAACAAATTGTTGGTTGAAGGTAGCCTAAAAAACTCATGGAAACAAAGATGGCTATAGAGTTGTAGGCAAGGTGGGTGGAGGGGCCTTTGTGGTTATAGAATTGTAGGCAAACTGTGAGGAGGCGCCTTTAACAACAGACCATGGAGGGTGAAAGCCTAATGGAAGCATGGTTGTAGAGCTTGACATGTGAACTTTGGTAGAAGTCCTGCCTATCGTGGGTAGTAATGGCGATAAAGCAAGGTATCTATTTATCTGTTCGTTAATTGTTCTAGGAGTATGGAGTCTGGACCATGTACTCGTCTTGGAGACTTATGGTTGTTTGAACAACCCAAGGAGGAACCTTAATTCTCATGTTGGGTAGTGCACAAATGGAAAGGGAGACAACAAAGAAAACAAAATAGGGGAAAGCAATGAGTGGGAGAGAATGAAAAGACCCATGTGTATGTGCAAGTGAACCAGAAAAACCATGGGAACGAAATAGAATGAACTAGAGAGAGAACACTCTGAGTCACAACAACCTATGTGGGAATTTTATTTTCATTTGAATCCAATAAGGAAGTTAGTGTGGAAGCCTTCAGGCTGAGCAAGGGGCCAGAAGATTGTCTAGATTGTTGCCTTAAAATTAGCATGTAAAGCATTGAGAAAAGGGAAGGGTTGAGGTATTGTAAGTGTAGTGAAGGTCTAATGTTGTGCTATGCAAACCCATAGTGGCCATAATACAAATGTTAACAGGACCAAACACAGCAGTTGAAAGGTTGAGCATTGATTTCCTATATATGAAGGAGGGTGGTGTAAAATCCCACTTCGGAAATGTTCAGAAATCAATGTATGTAGGAATTAGGGTTTGATTCTTCTTTTCTTGATAATTACTTGTGATTTATGTTGGCTTCTTTTACTTCTTTATTTTGGTTTTTTTAAACTAAAGAAATCGTGCCTGGAGCAATTCTCAGGTAAATTACTTCTTTATTTTGTTATCTTTCATCAAGCAATTACCAAAATAAAATGTATGAAGATCACGAGCACAACGAACACAAGATATAGGCACTCAGCCAAGGAAAAACTCCTATCTAGGGGAAAACCCAATCCAACTCTTCCACTAGTAGATTCAAATCAAAATGAGACAACCCAAGACCTTTTTGACCTTGACAAAGGCCTCCAATCACCAAGTCAACCCTTTCTTCAAGTAGATGATCTCTGCCAAATCCTCCTAGTGACATCTCCCCAAATACAACTTCAGTCCAGAATTTCAGCCTCCCGCTACAAAATTTCGGACCTGTAATTATATCGGCATTTTGGCCCCAGCTACTCGTCCAGAAACCCTAGAAGACTTCGCACGTGCAAGAGAGAGATGCCCAAGAACTTCAATTTTGTCTTTCCCAACTACTTTCTTCTTTCTCCTTGCTCTTTGCTCTTCTTTTCCAGTCCTTGAGTTGCAGATCGAACTTGTGAGTGAGATGATGCCAAATAGGTTGAATTGCACTTCTATTTATGTTGCTTCTGTTAGGTTGAATAGCCCTAATCCACGTTGACTTCATCAGGACAGGTCCGACTTGGTGTGAGGTGACAAGTGACATTTTTTACTCAAAAATAATTATTTTTACATGATACAAAAGCCCAATAAGGGTCTAATAATTATGACAATGACTCTTTTGACTCTTGACAAAACCTAGAAGCCTTTAATGGAGGTTTTTACCTAGAAAATAAATGTAAGAGCATGAAACCCATGCTTCAAAAATAATTTTTCTTTCATAATAAAATTCCTTATCATAAATATATTACATCATGACTCAAATACAATTATGAAGACCGACACTAGTTACATTCTTCAACACTCTCTCTTAACTAGGGAGGTATTCATAATTACATATATACATAGGTACATGGAAGATCTCAAAATGATATGATCTATGAAGAGTCATAGCAAACGCAGTGCTACAGATTAGATACTTGACTGAGGTATATCTAACTGGGTGGGACTAAGGTGTGTTCCAAGCTTTTAGCCATTCTAGGTACCACCAGGCTTCAGCTTTAACACCAACCTAGGGATCTAGGTGCATATCCAAGGTAGGAGCTCCAAGACCAATGCCACCCTCCCTACTTCGGGATCTAGACATCATCACAGGTTGGACAAATGCCCTCCCAAGAATCTTATCACCCCAAGATGCTTCATCTCTCCCTATATACTAAATCTATAATATCAACCAATCCAAGCATGCTTATGAAATATTCTAACTTCTTATTTGGAAGAGACTTTGTCAATAAGTCAACTACTTGTCCATCTGTCGGAAAATATTGTAGCTTCATGACCCCATGCTGCACCAAACATCTAATGTAGTGGTACTTGTTATTGATATGCTTCGTCTTGGCATGAAACACAGGATCATCAAACATCTTGATGTTGCTTTGATTATCACAAATTATCATTGTAGGATCTAGTGGCCCTCCAAACAAGTATGACAAGAGTTTTCTTAAACAAACTGCTTCTTTTCCTACTTCACATGCAACAACATATTCGGCTTTAGCACTACTTAAAGCAAGAAGATCTTGTTTTCTACTCATCCATGAAATCATTACGTATACCAAACTAAAACAACCACTGGTAGTACTTCTTCCATCTATCTCATTGCCACCCCGATCAGAGTCGGTAAAACCTGTTAGTTTAACTTCCTTTCCATCATACCTCAAACAATGATGAATTGTTCCTCATAGGTATCTCAAAATGTGCTTGGCAGCTATACAATGGTCATGATGAGGTTCCAATTGAAAATGACTAAGAAGGTTCATAGCAAAATATATATCAAGTCTCATGTTTACCAAGTACATCAAAGAGCCCACCAACTTATGCTAACTTATAGGATTAGTGAGACTAGAGTTGAAGCTTCTCAACTTCTTTAAATTTGTGATCATGGGAGTAGTCATAGGCTTGGAATCCATCATACCGAACTTTTGTAACATCTTGATCATATACTTTCCTTGACCAAGATATATTTGACCGAGTTTCTGCCAAACTTCCCAAATAGTAGTGCATAAGTCCCAAATATTTCATTTCAAATTCAATTGCCAGCAACTTCTTACATTCGAGAATTTTGCGCTCAAAGTCTATAATAAATAAATCGTCCACATATAAAAGTAGAATAACTAGTTCATTCTTCACTATCTTGATGTAGAGGTTTGCATCAACAGAGCCTTTAACAAAGCCAATCCTCAGAAGATAGGCATCCATTCTTGCATACCAAGCCCTAGGAGCTTCCTTCAAGCCACATAGAGCTTTCTTTAGTTTGCAAACATGAGTTCCCCTGCAATTTATCTCAAAGCCTTCTGGTTGTTCAATATATATTTGTTCATCAATGGTTCCATTTATAAAGGTTGTTTTAACATACATTTGATGTATATTCCATCCGATAGTTGCAACTAGCGAAACCAAAGACCTAATAGTAGTATACCCAGTAGTGGGAGCAAAGGTTTCTTCATAATCTATTCCTTCCTTTTCAGAGAAACCCCTTGCAACAAATCTTGCTTTGTCTTTGTCTATGCTTGCATCAATGACATGTTTGATCTTGTAAATCCATTTGGAAGTGACAACATATTTGTCACTAGGTCTAGGAACGATTTCCCAAACACCATTCTTCATGATAGATTGGTATTCTTCCTGCGTTTCTTTCTTCCATTCATCTTGATGAGTGGATTCTTCAAAGGTAGTTGGTTATGCTTCGAACTTCGTCATGTATGTTGCATACCTTGAGTATATTTTCGGTCTTTTGCTTTCTCTGAAAATTCCTTTTGTTGCTCCATGTCTTTCGACATCTTCAAGTGTAGCTTTTAACCAATTTGGCCTCTTCTTTGTTTCGGGAATGATTGTAGGTTGGAGAGGTTCACTTGGTCCTTCTTCCTCTAAGTTTGTAGGTGACCTATCATGTTCTTCTTCTTCTTCAAATAGAGGTACATCTTCTTCATCGGACTCAATGCGTATATCCTTGGAACTTTTGTAGGCATGATTTTCATCGAATATAACATCTATGCTAACTTCAATTCTTCTTTCTTCTTTGATGTAGATTCTATAAGCCTTTTATGAAACGCTATAACCAACGAAGATACCTTTTATACTTGTAGAGTCTAACTTCTTTCGCTTGTCTTTTGGGACATGAATGTATGCAGGGCATCCAAAGATTCAAAGATGGTCTACACATGGATTCTTCCCTGAGAATGCTTCCTCTAGTGTCATATTATCAAGGATTCTATGAGGACTTCTATTTTGTATGTACACTGTTGTCATGGTTGCTTCTCCCCATAGAAATTTTGGTAGGTCTTGATCAAATATCATAGTCCTTATGCATTCTTCAATGGTTCTATTCTTCCTTTTTGCTACTCCATTATGTTCGGGGTTGTAGGGAACAATGAGCTCCCTCTTAATGCCTACTTCTTTGCAATATGCTACAAGTTCTTTTGAAGTGTATTAATCTCCATTGTCGGACCTCAAAGTTTTTATCTTTCTTTCATTTAGGATCTCAACTTTGGATCTAAACTCCTTGAACTTCTCAAATACTTCATGCTTTGTCTTGAGAAGATAGAGCCATGTCTTTCTAGAGTGATCATCAGTGAAGGTCACATAATATTGGTGGCCTCCAAGAGATTTATTAGACATGGGCCCACATACATCAGAATGAATGAGGTCTAATATCTCCTTAGACCTTGTATCACTACTTGTAAAGGATTTCTTAGTATTCTTTCCCAAGGCACATCCCTTGCATGCTCCTTCATGGTCCTCCTTGATGTTGGGGATGCCCTTCACCATTTGACTTAGAGAGGGTACTATCTTGTAGTGAATGTGTCCATATCTTCTATGCCAAAGTTCGATGGGACTAATTTGCATATGAACAAGGGCTTGAGGAGATGGAGTTATAACTCTATATAATATTCCTTCACAAACCCCAATAACCCTTGCCTTTTCAAAACTAGAATCCTTTCGCCAAACCAAAACTTTACCATCTACAAAAACAACTCTATCTCCTTTATCTTCTAAACAAGAAATGAAAAGTAAATTCTTTTTCAAACCTGGGACATAGAGGATGTTGTTGAGGTGTCACTTTGCTCCACTTTCTAGTTTCAATGATGTAGATCCAAGGCCCTTGACTGCATAGATGTTGTTGTCTCCAAGCTCCACTGCATGTGATGATGATCCTTTTGATAGAGTATGAAGTTGTCCACTTTCTCTTGTCATGTGTCTTGAGGTTCCGCTATCACTAATCCATGCATTGTCATCATCAAGTGTACCTGTAAGTGCAACCAAGAATCCTCCACCCTTGACACTCCTAGATAGATTGTAGATGATCCTTCCAACAATGCTTCCTGCAATTTTCATGAGATTGTGTCCCATCTTCAAATAACTTTCCATTAAAAGAGTGATCTTTTATTCCAAGATTGTTTTTCCTATCTTCAAATGATAGTCAACAAATTGATCTTCAAATAGTCCTTCTTTCCCCTTAGCTCTTATATCATGTTGAGAAATCAATGCATGTAGGAATTAGGGTCTGATTCCTCTTTACTTGATAATTACTTGTGATTTATGTTGGCTTTTTTTTACTTCTTTATTATGTTATTTTTCATCAAGCAATTACCAAATTAAAATGTATGAAGATCACGAGAACAAGGAACACAAGATATAGGCACTCAGCCAGGGAAAAACCCCTATCTAGGGGAAAACCCAGTGCAAATCTTCCACTAGTAGATTCAAATCAAAATGAGACAACCCAAGACCTTTTGACCTTGACAAAAACCTCTTCCAATCACCAAGTCAACCATTCCTTCAAGTAGATGATCTCTGCCAAATCCTCCAAGTAATCCTCCAAGTGTCATCTCCCCAAATACAACTTCAGTCCAGAATTTCAACCTCCCAGCTATAGAATTCCGGACCTACAATTACTTCAGAATTTTGGCCCCAGTTACTCGTCCAGAAACCCTAGAAGACTTCGCACATGTGAGAGAGAGATGCCCAAGAACTTTGATTTTGTCTTTCCTAGCTACTTTCTTCTTTTTCCTTGCACTTCGCTCTTCTTTTCTAGTATTTGAGTTGCAAATTGAACTTGTGAGTGAGATGATGCCAAATAGGTTGAATTGCACTTCTATTTATACTGCTTCTGCTAGGTCAAATAGCCCTAATCTAGGTCGACTTCATCAAGACAGGGCCAACTTAGTGTGGAGGTGACAGATGACATTTTTGGCTCAAATAATTCTTTTTAAATGATACAAAAGCCCAAGAAGGGTCTAATAATTATGACAATGACTCTTTTGACTCTTGACAAAACCTAGAAGCCTCAATGGAGGCTTTGACCTAGAAAATAAATGTAAGAGCATGAAACCCATGCTTCAAAAATAATTTTTATTTCATAAAAATATTTCTTTTGATAAATATATTACATCATGACTCAAATACAATTATGAAGACCGACACTAGTTACATTCTTCAACAAGAAATTTCCCAAAATACCACTGAGTTCTTCGAGTTTTAATGGATATCTTCAATGAATTGTTTGTCAAATATGTGAAAGGCATACTGTTGTAGGTATTGTTTTTGCTCATTTTGTCTTGAGTGTAAATATATAGCACACCAATATGAGACCGGACTTTAACCAACAACTAATATATCATGTCACACTTTAGGAATAACACAAATCATTGTTATAGATTGCCTTTATAAGAAACTAGAAAGTATGGCACAAGTTGGGAGCAGAGTTGAGGGAGCGAGGGCGAGGAGGTTGAACCCTAGCCGCCTTTGCACCTAGTTTGTGCCTCTACTTCTTGGTCGGGGATCCAGTGGCTTCCGCAACTACAGACGATGCTCGGTGGCAGAGTACTGGTATGAAGCTAACAGGAGTTGTAGTATTGAGGGAGCGGGGGCGTGGAGGCTACCCTAACCGCCTCTGTCCATGTTTCGTGCCGCTGCTTCTTGGCCAGGTCTCCGGAGACTTCCGAACGATGCTCGGTGGCGAAGTACTCCACATGAGTTCTAGTATCTGCCTGCTTCGGGGGGAGAATTTTGAGGGAGCAGGGGAGGGGCGACTACCCTGGCCGCCTCTTCCCCTGGTTCGTGCCTTTCTTTCTTCACCAGGATTTCGGGGCTTTCGTTCGCAGCCGTCGCTAATTTTTTTGCAGGAGTATTTCATGTATGCCTTTGTAGTTCGGCACCGAGGTTTTGTTGTTCGTGGTCCAGATGGTGCGACATTTGTCACCACCGCCATGGACGCTTTCTTGGTGCTGCACTACTAATTTGGGGTTGTAGCGGGTTTGGGGTTTATGCCCTGTTTCCTTCTACAGGGCTGTTCCGAGGCATTTTGGTTTCTGCACAACTTGTGCCCTGATTATATACCGACTTTGTCAGTTTTACCTTGGCGGGCGTATGTGACTGTCACAGGTTTTTGTCGGATCAGATATTGTTTTGCCTCTTTGGGGTTTCTGGGCTCCTGTTCTTTTCAGGATTGTTGGGGTTTTTCAAACCCGTTTATTGTAAGGATTTGAACCCTGTTTTTTCGGGCTTTTTACAGGTACTTTTGGAGTTTTTTTTCAGGATTGCTGGGGTTTTTCAAACCCGTTTATTGTAAGGATTTGAACCCTGTTTTTTCGGGCTTTTTACAGGTACTTTTGGAGTTTTTTTTCAGGATTGCTGGGGTTTTTCAAACCCGTTTATTGTAAGGATTTGAACCCTGTTTTTTCGGGCTTTTTACAGGTACTTTTGGAGTTTTGCACTGTAAGTGGCTTATGCCCACTATTCTTCATATGCTATTTGCATCTACAGTATGTAATTTTCTGATTTATCAATAAAAATTATGATTTTTCCATGGGCAAGCAAGAAAGAAACAAAACATTAACCCAAAAAACTGGAAAGTACATAGACCATAGATTAACTTGATAATGGAAGACACATTGCAAATAACACAAGAAAGGAACCAAGTACGAGATACAAGAATGTGGCTTCAATACAATGCCAAACTCGGAGTTTGCTTCAGCAATGTCGAACATATGAAAATGACTCCTCTGTTTCTCTGCCCTTTAACCTCTGTTATAGCCACGAACTTATTACAGGACACCTTCAACAGATGGACAGGTTCATGCTTACTTCCGACTGATATACACCTTTAGCAACATTATTGATTCTAGTCCACAATATGAATGTGGTTTCGACCTTTGTTAATGGTCCACTCAACCAACAAGGAGAGGACTCGGCCCGATTTAGTGTGGAAATCGAGCCCTTCAGCAAGATAACACGACCTACAAATGAAGAGCAATTTCAACCCTTAGACAAAGATTAATATAACTCCTCTTCAGCAGTGTCTTGACACCATACGCTCAACAAACTTTTCTTTGATATGACAGTGATGAACACAGCCTTAGACCAACAACTCGTGGCTCCTGAACACTCCAAAATACCACTGTAAATTTGGCCCAGAATATAGAAGTTCAACCAGCAATAGAGACGAGACTCGATCCCATTTTTCTCTGGGAATCTCAACCAACCAGTGAAAACTCATCCAACAATAAAATGGAGGAACTCGTGCTCTGTTTGCAACTTTGCACGAAGAAACTCGTCATTCCTCCTTTAAAGAACTCGACCCATGAGGTTCAGCTAGTTAGGGATATAACACAACCTCCTGGAACACTTTTACTCAACAAATCAACCCCAAAGTGGCCTGGAAACTTGATGCCTTCATGGGTATTTCTCAGCCTGTCAAAATAAGATAGAAAACACTATATAAGAAGATAAAATCAACCAACAATACCTCTTTCCTCCATTATCTTCTGCAAACTCCTTTCTCCTTTGTAGCACGATGGTGAAATCTGAGTGATTCCACTCTCTGAACCAGCTAGGGTGTATAGTTTCAACACCGAAACTAGCAATGGTGGCTAGGGTTTTTCAAACCCTAAGCTCTTTTCCCCAAAAACTTTCCAAAAATTTTTTTCTCAAAATGCAAGTGATAGAATGAGGAGAGACTCCTCGCTTTTCTCCTTTCTTAATTTAGTAGTCACTTAAATTATAGTCACTTTTGACACCATTTTACCTTTTTAATTTCATAACGTCACTTTAGGAAATTTTCACTTTATAAAATGAAAGTGTCTTTTCATTAGCCTAGAATATGTCCCCATTTTCACCCCTTGGGCATTTATAATGTTTTTCCTAAGCGAATCATGTTCATTTATTAAATTTTTCCTTGCCTTAGCCTATGGGAACTTATTAGGCTAGCGGAACCCTGTCTTGTGTCTCCTAAGCAGTTGGGGACATTACAGGTGACCTTCATGTACTCTATCCTAAGTGACTTAACTTGAACCCTGAGAGAAGCTTTCTCTTGAGCCATCATATTTTGGCTCAAGGTGACCAGCGACAAGAAAGACTATAGTGTAGTTGTGCCTACAGTTGGGTAGAGAGTGGCTCTCTCTTCTTTAGTTTTCAACAACTTTTGTAAATCAAATAAGTATACTATTCTTTGCTAATGAAATAATATTTTTTTCCACTGCTTCATGAAAGTTGTTATGTTGGATCATTGAGTATGATGTGGTGATAAGCTAAATCAATGTACAATTGTGCTTGGTTATTAATTGTTATTTCTGTCATGAATAAACATTATATGTAGAAGTATTCCCTAAAGTATATTACTTGTAATCGTTTGATTATATATATTATATATATATATATATTATATATATTATGATGTTGTGAGAGAAAATCTAAAGGTTGACTTGAGCCTAAGGCTTCTTTTTATTTTTATGTTAGTGCGCATGACCTTACCAGGCCAGCTGTGGAATGAAATAGTTGTTTTGTATCCTTGTTTGATTGAGGAGGCTTCAAAGTTTCTCAGTGAGGGGAAGCCTTATTTCTCTAGACGTAACCAAGAATGTTGGCCTCTGTGTCTGTATGAGTAATCTTATCTCAGTTGGGCGAAGCTAAGAAGGACTGTCATTCACCATGTCATGTCCTTTCGTTGTGGAGATGTAATGTTGAAGATAGTGTTTGAGGATGCTCTCTTAGGCTAGAGAAGATTTACAAGTCTTCAAAAGTCTTTGGGCGTGTTTTCTACCTTGTTAGAGTCAATTACAATCTTCTAAATCTGGCTTGGGAACCTAGTGAAAGTCGCAAAAAATTGACGATGACCCTTTGAATTTTCGAGGATTAATAGTGGAAGTTTTGGAAATTTGGGATTCGAGGGTCCTTAGCCTTAGCCCCTAGTCATATGGTTTGACAAGGGGGCCATGACCAAGAGCTAACCGGAAGGTTCTTAAGTCCTAAGGTGGAGTATCGGGCATCGAGCGTCGAGGTATACATTGAATAACCTCCACGACAAACCCCAATACTGATGGATCCTGAAAAATCTAACAACTAACAAGAATAGTAGTTCTAGCAATTGACAATCAGGGATCAGACATCAAACAATCACTAGTGCAGACCCCCGATATTAATAGACCCTAATAGATTTGTTGATTGACATAGATAGATGGTGGCGAGTTTTCCCATTGGTTGATGATCCATTGTCAAACTGGGCGAGAGGGTCATTAGAGAAATTTGAGGTCTAAAATGGGTCTGCTAAGGAATATTATAAAATAATAATGGAAATAATAAAATAATATTAGATTACCTCATCAAGTTTTGGAGGGAAAAAAGAAAAACCTACTTTTTAACTTATCTCCCAATGATTTTACTCAAATTTCTAGCAGGAGAACTAGTTGGATGCGGAATTTAATTTTGCATCCAAGGAGTACCATAACCAATGTTGTTAAAAGCGCGAGCGGGATTAAATCGGCGCGGGGAATGAAGCGGAAAAAAGCGGAAAAATCGGGAAAAAAGCGGGAAAAAGCAGGAAAAAAGCGTTTGGAACAAAAATATTCATTTTTTTTCATTTTTTTTCAATTTTTTCAATATCTAAACCATCTAGAACATAAAATAAATACATTGACACATAAATATGATAAAAAAAACTAATATATAAGATGTTTAATATCATTTCTAGCGCTAAATTCACACATAACATTGAATCATGTCCTGAATAGTAAGTCCTGACTCCTGAGTCCCAACTCAGCCTCAAAATATCAACAAAAAATATGATAATGTATCTCATCATGTCATAATGTCATATACAATAAAATGAAAGTCTAATCCTATTGCTCTGCCCCTCTTGCGAAAAAATGCAATAGCTTTCCCTTTCCCTCTCGATGTAGATGCTGGTGTCTGTGCTGGTGGAGGGGGCAGTGGAGTCTGATGTGCTCTACTAGCTGAAGAACTAGAAATAGGAGGTATAGGAGGTAGACCACGTCCTCTACTGGTGGCAGTGGTAGCCCGGGCAGGCGGTGTCACCTCCTCCTCCTCCTGCTCCTCCACCTGCTCCTGCTCCTCCTCCCCCTCTACAACATCCTGCCCTAACCAATCTTCAGCAGACTCCATGAGAGGCCTCTCATCCTCGACCCTCCATGCAGCAGTGGTGTCAATGCCATCCAATGAGATGGCATCCACATCAGGTGTCTTCTCCAGTTGCCTCACCC
>APFE031661306.1:55296-96729 GCA_000404065.3 Pinus taeda
AAGTTACCCATCCCAAATCAATGAAGAAATACAAACAATTCTTTAAAACAAATGAAAACAAAAAAAAAATGGTGCCCATATGAAGTTTTTCAACAAAAAAAAAATAAAAACATAGAAAAACATTGTTTTGAAACAATGAAAACTAAAAAAAATTAACCTACATATCGTTTCTACGGTGAAAATGGCGATCTCCTCTCGAAATAGTGAGTGTAGACCCTTCGAATCGGCAAGATCGCCCTCCAGCTCCTCTCTCCCAGCTCTTCTTCTCTTCCTCCGCGCGCTGCTATCCAAATGGGCAAAAAAAAATGCGATTTTGCCATATAAAACCCGCTGCCGCCCGCCTTGCCGCTTTTAACCAAAAAAAGCGCGCTTTTTTCGAAAAAAGCGGCAAAAAAAAATTTATGGCGCTTTTTTCCTTTAAAACGCGCGTTTTACACGCCTTCTGGAAAAAAGCGCGATTTTTTGTAAAAAGCACGTTTAGAACGCGTTTTTCACAACACTGCCCATAACAGAAGCAAGAGAAGCAATAGTCTTGACAAAAGTGTACCTGGTCACTGGAGAAAATGTCTCATCATAGTCCACTCCCTCTTTCTGGGAGAACCCTCTCGCCATGAACCTCGCTTTGTACTTCTTGATGTTTCCATCTATCGCATGTTTGATCTTATAGATCCACTTGGAAGTCACTACTAACATCCCCTCAAGTCTCGGCACTATCTCCCACACATCATTATTCATGATGGATTAATACTCCTTCATCATGGCATCCTTCCAAAATTGCTAGCTTGTTGCCTCCTCATAAGTGGAAGGCTTGGAATCAATGATGTGGCTCATTAATGCCATATAAATTGAGTACCTCTGGGAGTTGCATGTCATTTTGCATCCTACAAGGCGTCACGAAGCCATGCTAGCCTCTTCCTGGTCATACCAACATCTATAGGTAGATCTAGTGGCTCTGCTAGCTCTACTTACTCCTCTTGATAATGTGAAGGGTGATCAACTAGAATAGAGGGATTTGTACCAACATCCTTTAGAACCTCGTGCTCCTCACTATCAATCTCCATGTGGGATTCTCTGGACCTCCTGAAGGCTACCCCCTCATCAAAAGTAACATCCCGACTAACCTCAATCTGACATTGTCCTGGAATGTAGATCCTATAGGCCTTTGAAGTCTCGTTGTATCCCACAAAAGCACTCTTTTTTCCAAGAAGGTTCTAACTTCTTCCTCTTCTCCTTGGGCACGTGAATGTATAGTAGACAACCAAAGATCCTCAAATGACTAACCTCTGGCTTCACTCCTATGAATGCCTCCTCAAGAGTCTTGTCCTCAACTATCCGGTGAGAACTCTTGTTCTTAACATAAACAGTTGTGCTAGATGCCTTTGTTCATAAGAACATGGCTAGACCCTGATCATGAATCATCACCTTCACCGTTTCCACAATGGAACTATTCTTCCTTTCTGCCCGCAACCCAATTTTGTCGTCCTATCATTATGTATAGTCCTCCTCTCAAATACAAATCACTTTTGCTAAGCCTATGCTCGATCCCTAAGGCCATACAAGAACCTAACCATCTACAAATGCAACTCCGTAACCTTTATTGTCCAACACTGAGATAGAAAGAAGGTTCTTCTTCAATCTCGGTACAAAAAAAACATCTCTCATGTGAAGAGAATCTTTGAACTCCAGCTAAAACAATGTTGTCCCAACTCCTTTCACTGCATACTTAGCATTATCTCCAAGTTCCACTTGCAATGTTGAATCCCTCTCTGTCAAATAGGTGAGAGAGTATCGAAAACCTGTCATGTGCTTAGAAGCACCACTATCCACAAACCAAATATCATTACTATTAGTAATAGTGCCTGAAAGAGCGGAGACAAAGAAATATTGTTTTGACTTCTTCTATAGTGGATGCTCATCATCATCATCAATATTAGTTGTTGATGTTGTTGCTTTCCCTTCTTTTTCTTCTCAGGACACTGGGAGGCATAGTGACCTAAAGTTTATGACAATTGAAGTACTTAATCTTTGACATATCCTTCTTCTGATCCTAAACTAGAGCTGGTCTTCTACCCGTATTTTTCTTTTCAAAATTTCCAAAATTTCTTCTTCCTTTTCCTTGCATGAGTTGCAAGGGCTTGTGTTTCTTCATCTTGAGGTCTCTACAAGCTATTCTTGGACACAATCTGGCCTCCTCTTGGACACAATTAGTTCATAGTTTATCAAACTTGGGCAGCTTATCTCATGCACAAATTCCCTGAATAAATGGATCCCATGAGGAAGGAAATCCATTGAGAGTCATTGTAACAAGCTCTGCATCATCAATAGTATCTCCAATGGCTCTAAGTTCATCTCTCAACTGAGAGACTATCATAAGATAAGAGACAACAAAATCAGATCTAGTCATCATGACTCTAGGAGTTAATGCCTCAATGTTAGTTTCCTGCTAGTGTTGTTACTCTCGAACAATCCCACCAAAGTAGCATACACTTCTTTAGCAATCTTCAACTAAACAACATGTGGAATCAAGTGGTCGTTTATGGAATCTATCAAGATTCTCTTAGCCTTGGTTTCATTCTTCTTATACTTGGCTTTTTCGTCAACTCCCTCTGGCTCTAGAATAACTTCCTTTACATGATCCCTATTGACCACACTTTGTCAACAGTCCAAGGAAGCAGAGTACAAAGACGTAAAGACATATTTTCAAAACTTCAAAGTCATCAGCGAACACTATTGTATCATTGTAAACCCAATTTTTGCAAGTTGTATTGTAAATGATGCTAGTATGACCATTTATATGTAACAACGCCTAGGTAAACCTCTAATTTTGGCCAAGGATTTCAAATTATGAAGTTTTTTAACGTCACAGAACTATGTGTTTCTAAACATGGATAATCGGCAGAGTTTTTCTTCCATCTTAAACCCCAAAGCTAGGGTGGAATTCATTGAGAAGGTCTTAGATGAGTCCTAGTGTTATATTGAGTCTACTGTAAACATGTGTTTGGGAATAATTTTAGCACATTTGGCTAAATTATTTTATTACAAACGCACTTGGTCTATACTAGATCATATTGTGTCACAGAATTAGGTAAACTATCGAGGCTTTGATTCTAAAAGTGTATTTCTCCTTTCAAGTGTCGATATTGTAATATTTTGATGTAAAAAATATTTTTGTGCATTGTTACTCATAGCTAGACACCATGGCTAAAATATTGGAGGGTGAAAAAATAATTAATCCCCTCTAGCGTCAATTAATTAATTTTTCTGACTAAATTAAATTAAAATCCTAAGTGAAAAAATTAATTAATTTTGAGTCAAAAAAATAATTATAAAGAAATTAATTTCTCTCCAAGTGGAAAATAATAAAAAATTCGTGGGTAAAAAAAAAAGTCAATTTTTGGAGGTCCCACACCAAGGGAAAAATGGATATTTTAATAAAATTTGAACCCTTAGACCTTGGTGGTTAAGTCAAAGTCAAATTTTTGAGGAAATTAATCCAAAAATATTAATTTTTGGATTCATTAAAAGTGTGTTTTAAGAAAAAATCGATTTTTTCTTCAAAATTAGAAATTCGATGGTGGAGATTAAAAGATGATCACACTATTTTCAACGGTAAAGATTATTTTGATGAGAATCAAACCAACTAGCTGTTATTTTCCACTTGGAGGGCTTTCTTTATATAAAGAAGCCATTTAGCTTCTATTTTTCCATCTCTAGAGGAAGTAATTCTTGAACGTTGGTATTGAGCTATTGTTCTATTGTGAACATTTTGTATCATAATAAAAAAACTTTGGGGTTCAGTTCATGGTGTTTTTCTTCCGCTAATCTGTGGTATGTGTTAGCTATGTGTGATCCTATATTGTGTTGAATATTGCTAAATAATTGTTATTTCATTTGTTAGTGATAAGAAAATTCTATTGGTACATGCTATCTTAGGTAATCTGATTCACCATATGATCTAACAATTTTCTTGAGAAAATTACAGAGATTTACAGGTATGCTAGCCCTTCTCCAAGTTCACAGACTATGGAGAAGAGTTGACTATGTTTGGGCACTTAGATTTCTTTATGGTATTTGATTTTGCAGGAGAGTTTTAGCGAATATTTATTTTTCAAAATTTATTCATCCATTGTTATTTATCCAAATTATTTCTCCAAAAAAATTTAAATTTGTAAATATTGTATATTTGTAAATAATTTTTAAATTATTTCTAATCCATTTGTTTTGCAGCACTTGGGGTTTTAGATTTTTTTGGGTTTTATATTTTGTATATATATTTGGGGTTTGGATTCTTTGATTCATTTGTGCGTGTGGACTTCAAGTTGATCAAGAGGATTTTGTTGGGGTTTTGAGGCATATCTACGCTTAGGAAGGCAAGATCTAGCTTCTAATCATCCTCCAAGCTCAACGTCTAGCTTTTCTATAGTGAATTTGTGGAGAATTTTTTTTGCAGGGTTTCGAAAATTTTTCAAGCCCTAAGGCCTAGTCGTCCAACCTCTTGTACCCTAGCCGTGAACCCCAAAGGGATTTTTAGGCCCTCGGCCTTCCTTTCACTTGAGCCACTAGCCCTTCTAGGGCTAGATGTAACCTTTATAGGCCCTTCTAGGGCCTCAACCCCCTTGTTTTGGCTAGCCACAAGCCTAAAAAGACCACGGACTCCTTAGTTTCCCTTAGTCGTGGGTTTGGGGAGCCTCCTAAGGCTCTCAGCCCCCTTCCTATCCCTTTCCGCAACCCCAAAGGGGCTTAAACCCTAGTAGTTGGCCCTTCTAGGACCTTTCCTAGCCCCGTGTCAACCTCTAATGGGCTTGACATCAACCCTTGTGGGCTCATCTTTGCTCATTCATCCCTTTTTCGGCTTAGTTTGTCCTCTCTTTGCCCTTCTTTGGCCTCTATCCTTGTCTTGTAGCCCTAGTCTTGGGGTTTTCCTAGCCTTGAAGTCTTGCCCTAGCATTGTATTCAATCATCTCTGAATTTGATATTGTTTGAGTGGTCTTGCCCATGTCATTGTTCAAATTTCCCGCGTTCGTATTTAATTCCGTTTTTCCCACCCGTTGTTATGTTTCCTCTATAAAATCTCGTTTCTTTACTCATATCATTTACCATTGTCCTTTGCTCTTGTTTTCGTGGATCCAATTGTACAAGTTGCAGCTCCAGTCAACATTACCCGACACTACTCAGGTATTTGCGCGAAATCTCTGAACATCCAAGATTATCAAAATGGCGAAGAAATCCATTTTAGCAAGTTCTTCTTCCCATATTCCATTAATGGACATTGAAGCAGATATATTTGACCCAGTTTGCTCAATTAATTACATAGAAATTTACTAGCATGTTCTTCCTAACCAAGCTGAGTCTCCTGTATATGTTGTTATTGTAAGGTCATGTGTTTTAGCTGCCATAATTCCTCAAACCCATGTGTTCCCAGAATTCATATATTGGCTGGTCTCTGCCCTCTATCCTCAAAAAAGTTTTGTAATGAACAAATTAGGTGAAAATATTTTTCAAGTGTCTTCCCTTTTGACTCAGCAAGCATCATGTTTTCCATAAGTTCTTACACTCCTTTCTCAAAGGAAACTTCGTTTTCTACCTTTCAAGACTTATCTGCATCTAATTATGCTCAATTGACTTTCTTTTTAATGACTGTTGGGAAGCATTTGCCCATGGATCTTACTCATTTTCCTTTGGATACTTTTGTCGAGGAGGTTAGACCTATTCTTCAAATTCTGGCCAAGATATTAGGAAGGGAATATACAGATATTATTAACAAAGCTATCCTAGGGATGTTCAGTCTGATGATGAACCCTGAAATAGTTTTTCACATACCCGCTTTCTCAGAGAAGATGGTTAATTCTCAATTGACAGATCTTTCCCTCACTGGATGTTTCAGATTTCCTTCTTTAATTACTTATCTCTTCTTGTATACTCATGTTGAAAGATTCGTGCACTTGGGATTGAATATCATGGACCCCCACAAGAACAAACAGTCAATGATATTTTGAACTAATGTGGTAAGAAGTACTACAAATAATTAGGGCTTGATGTGTTGAGAAATCTAGGGCAATTTAAGCATTCGATTTCTCTTTAACTATGATAACTGCTTGTGATATTATTTTCTTATATTATGCTTCTTATTATTAACTTGTGTTATTATCATCAACCAGCTATCAAAACAAGATGATCAACAATGCATGAGTACGCAAGATATTGGCACCAAACCAAGGCAAAAACCTCTCCAAATTGTGAGAGGAAAAACCCTTCGAACTCTTTCTTACAGAATCTTTATTGATGAATTCCAAGACCCAAACTTTGACTCAAGAACACCTTAATAAATCAAATGACAATACTTCCAAAATTTACCCAAACAAGTCTTTCTTTCTGCAACTTCGAATAGCACAGCAGGTCTGCAACAACACTATGACAGTGTGCAAATGTGATCAAGGATAGGCTCACCTAGCCTTCCTCTATCTTTGCTTTCCTTGGAGATTGATCTCACATATCATGACCCTTTGCCTTGAGCTTGGAACGAGACTTCTCGATGCCGAGAGAGTGACTGTCTTAGAACAGCGAGGATGGATCTGTCAACTTCAGTATACAGACCACGCATGCAAGGAGAGTTAGGGCTATTCTAGCCTTTCTATGACCTCGTTCTCCTTGCAAACTTCTTCTAGATAGCTTGCTCCTTCTGACTGCTGCAAGATCGAGCCTTTAACCCAACAATATGCCCATACAAGATGATGCCCTAGCTCGGATCTGATTGTTGCATGTGTGAACAGACTTCTTAGGTGATCTCACGTGAGGGAACAAACTTCCTCTTGGACTGCGGCTTCTTCTCTTCGACCCTTTCTCTTCGTTTTTCCTTCCTTGAGAGAATGAGATAGATGCTTGTTGGAGGAGGTATCAACGTTGCCTTTATATAGGCTTGTGTTCTCATCTCTTAGGCCGAAATGATCCCTTGGATAGGCTGACATGATAGGAGGCTTCTAGACTGTCCAAATAAATTATTTCGAGTGGCTTCTTTGCATCAATTCGGTGGGTACATTTTGGAGTATTTCATTAATGATCTTGAAGGACTTTTTGACTTATAACAATTACATATATAAGTGTAACAATACATGATTGTCTTCATTTTACATAACTCAACCTAAGGCTCTTCAATGGGAGCCACAACTAGACCAAGAAACTTCTTGAGCATGAAACCCATGTCTCAAGCAAAAATATAAAAAAAATCTTGATACAAAATTACATCATTACAAGATTTGTCATTAACAAGACCGAACGTAGTTACACTATTTTCAACATGATGCCCTTTGTTACTTCTTTTTTATCAATTGCTTATTCAATCATAAACAACTCTCCTCCACCTTGCATATTACCAAAGGCTCAGTCTTTTCTTCAGCTCAGCAAAGATGTTAAAGTAGGTGATTGGTTTCTATTTGAAGATTATGCATAAATTAGATTATATGGAGCAGAAGTTTCCCCCTACAGGCATGCCTACATTTGTGCCTATGAGACTGTTTTCATTGGAATTCATCAGGGAGAGTTTGAATGTGGATCAAGTACATTTTGTTCTAGCAAAGAAGGGGCACCTATTTAAATTACCAAGGACAGTGGGACCTTTTGTTGTTAATAACAGGCAAGCTATAGGAGAAGTGCAAAAAGTTCTTGAAGGAATGAATTTGCAGCTAGGTGAGAAATGGGCCTATGACGCTCACCATATCATTTCAAATAGGAGAGTAGAAAATGCTTATGCTCCCTATGTACATGAAGCTTGACCAGATGTCAAGAAGCTAGCAAATGGAGGACAAATCAGTTTGTCAGGGGGGTGGAGATTGAAAGTCCTCATCAAAGTGAGAAGAATTTAAAGAGAGGCAGTGAAGATGCCATTGAGTTGGAGGAGGAAACAAATAAAAGTACTAAAAGAGTTAAACTATCTGAGGGGGGTAGTTCATCATTTCCTTCAGGTTTTCAATTACAGTTAGGAGAAGTTATTTGTACACCAACAAAGAGACTGGTCAAAGCTCTATTTCAATGATAAAACAATTGTATTCTCAGATTGAAGAAAAGAACGGGAAGGTTAAAGAAAGCATGGAGTCCCAATTGGAGGCTCAGTTTATATCTGATTACCAAACTGGACTGTTTTTTGCTATGGATTTGGAGAGAAATCAACTCAAATTAGCTTTCTCTCACCCTTCTGCTTTGACTGTGTCTTCTTCGTCAGGTTTCAAGACTGTCAACTTGACAATAGATGCTAGAAAGATCTTGCTGCCTGACAAAATCAACCTACATATGCAGACTAGTGAACTAATTTACAGTGATTTGAAAAAGACTTCCTTGGCTGCTAGCAGAGTTGAATCTTTATTAGAAAAGTAGTTAATCAATTAAAATTAGAAAAAGCAAATTCAAGAGCTTTAACCACTCAAAATGAAGAGTTAAAGAAATTGATAGTTAAAATTGGGGTCAGTCCAGAGGATAGAAGTGTTGTTCAAAAGTTGTTGCAGGGAGTTGAGACAAAAATCCAGGGGTTGAGGAAGAAATTGAAGATGCCGTCCATAGAACATCCAATGGCTTCAGAAGTAGCACAGGTGGAAAAATAAAAAGAAGCATTGATTGATGAACTTGTACAGAGGAATGATGAAATTACCAAGCTGAAGGAAATGAATTATGTTTTGCAACAGAAAATTGATTCTCATGTTTGTGCTATTGTCGTACAAGCAGATTTTGAAGATCCAACTGATAAGTTAACTAGAATCATGACTAAGCTGCATATTTCTGAGAATGAGATGAAGAAAATTCATAGGGATTATGAAATTGACTTGAAGATTATAAATGCCACTGAAAGAGACTTGGAAATGTCCAAGGAGAATGCTAAAAAGTACAAAAATGATTTTCAAGTTGCTTCTCAAGAAATTAAAGAGCTAAAGGAGAAGGTGAAGGGAAATATGTACCTTATTCAGGCCAGAGAAATTTTATGGAATGATATCATCCATACTGTGAGGAACATCTGGGAATCATTGTCTATAGTAGAAGAGGAGAAGATCATTATCAGAGACCTGGAGAACTTCACCAATGCTAATAAGCAAAAATTACAACAACATGCTCAGTTTGCAAAGAAAATGATTGATTTCCTTAACTTAAGATCTTCACAGCAGTTAAGGGAATTAGGATTTGAAGACAGGACTGAGTATGTTTTAGAGATTAGTAATATGATTGTGAAGAACTTGTACAGGAAGACAACGGAGGCAAAATTAACAGAGGTAAAACAAGTTGTAATGAAACTCAATACTGATTTTGATAAAAGAACAAGAGCAGGTTTGCCTTCATGTTGGGACCAGCGGGGAAATCTATTACCCTAGGAGACTTATGAAACTTTGTTGGTGGAGGCTAAAAGCAAAATTGGTTCAACTCATGAAAGAACAATAGTGTTGAAGGGAGCAACAATTGTCAATTACTTGCACAGTGATTTCCAGCTTTTATGGTTAATGAGAACTATTTTTGTGGACAAACCAACATACAACAGAATCACCAACTTCAGAATGGCACACACTAAGTTTGTCAAGAGTCCCAATTTAGATACAGCCATCTGGAAAAAATGCAGGGAATGGATGTCACCGACAGCAGCAAGTGCAGAAGTTGGACCTTCATCTGCACCAGAGTCTCAGATTACTAAATGAAGCATTACCACCTGTCATGCAACAATTTTCTTTTTAGATATTTTTGAAATGATGTATTTATGTCTTCTCTTTTCAAAATGTAATGTTCGAAAGAACTATTAATTCCAAAGTAGTTTAGGAAGTTAGCATTTTTGGCAGTTGACAATTCCTTAACTGTGCTTTTGAAATTTTGTATAAAATGAATTCAGAAAGAGAAGTGAGGGTTCCAAGTTTTGGACCTCAGAAGCAGAAACTACTTGTATTCTCAATCTTCAAGTGGATTTGAATAAAAAGTTCGTAGTGATTCCAGACAGTTGTTGAGTACAAAATGTGTTCCCTGTTATTTTTATTTTATGTTTTTCTTCATAGAAAAGAGTAATGAAGCTGCTAGCCTTTAATTTCACAATTCTGCAAACTCGGATTCCTGTGAGTTAAAGTTAAAAGTACCTTAGTTATGCGCTCCTCTTTTCTATATGTCATTCCATGCTAATTTCATGTTTCCTCTAAAGTTGAAAACAAAGATTCTGCATTAAGCAACTTGTGTTGAAGACTTTCCACTATCCTTTCTCATTGTTCTTTCATTAAAATTGTATTCATCATCAGAAGGCCACTTTGAATAATTGTTTTTTCTCATGGAAGATTCAGAGACACTGTCTTTATAATTTTTGGGGTTTTAAAACTATGGGACAACCAACTTATTTAATCACAATTTTAAATAAATGTCTTGGGAATTGACCTCTCCTCACCGAGATGTTGTCTTCCAAGGTACAACATTTTTTGGCACCATTGCCAAGGAACGGAGACACAGAGTTATTTTTCCCTGGGTTTTTTTTTCTAGTCATCTCTTTGTCGATGAGAAAAGAAAGTGCTTAGGCTAAGTCTCTCACCAAGAAAACAATCTTGGCTCCAAAAAATCCCCACACAAGGTCTGATACCTCACAGCAGAAAGCTCCCATCTTTTTTGATCCAAAGAAATTAGTTTATTGTAGAGTTTGGAAGCCAAAAACCCCAGTAACTCCAAACCCTACCTTGTCTGCTCCTAGTACCAGTTTTGTTCCACAATTTCTTAGGACTTTTCATTTAGAAGGAGTTGTGAAAAATCTTGACTTTTCTCAAGAAAGCATGTCTTCCCCTCGGAACATTTTTTTAGAACCCACGTTGGAAGGAGAATCGTTTGAGTCAGTATCCTTTTGTTTTTTAGAAATCAAAGAGATTAAAACAGTTGATTTTTCAGTTTCACGTCAAATTGTTTCAACTGTCAGTCAACCAATTCCTATTTTTGTTATCCCACCTCAATCATTTGTATTTCAGGCAGGAAGTTCTTCTATTCCCCTCTCAAATTCAAATATGGCTATCCCAGCTTTTCTTTTGAACAGATATGTACCTTTAAATCTTCCTCGGCCAATGAATGTTATGCCCCAAGATTATCTAAAATTATTACCCAGGTTTACAGGGGAAGATGAAGTAACATCAAAAAAACATATTGCTTCATTTTGTGCATTTGCTGAGAATTTAAATGTTGAATATCTGGATGTAGTGATGAGATTATTTGTTCAATCACTGGATAGGGAAGCAAGGAAGTGGTTCAAAACACTTCCTGCTAATTCTATAAATACCTGGGAGGAATTAGAAAATGTTTTCACACACAGATGGGGTGAAAAGAAGGATCACAAATATTTCTTAACTGAATTCAATGCAATTAAAAGAAAACCTGAAGAAGATGTAAATGAATTCATTAAGAGATTTAATAAGTTGTATAATAGTTTGCCAGCAGAAAATTAGAAATAAAACCACCACCTGCAGGAGCAAAAGTGGTGTTTGCAGGGGCGTTTGAATCTGACTTTGGTTTTACCTTGAGAGAGAGGAAGTCTCCAACTTAGACCAAATCCAGATTGATGCACTGGAAATTGAAGCAAATCTATCTGCCGCAGGGAAAATTAAACCAAAGGAACAAGTTGAAGATAAGGGTAAAGGAAAAGAAGAAGTGAAGGTTGTTAGTCAGCCTAAAGATTCTCATAAACAAAAGCTTGATGAAATGACAAAAGTCATTAGGAATTTGTCCAACAAATTGGTGAAGATGGAATTAGAAGGCAAAAATCCACCAAGACAGATTCAACAAGGTCAAAACAGAAATTTCAATCCTCAATTTAGGAGGCAGCGACGGCAAATTATGCAAAGGGATAAAAAGGACCAAGATCAAATACAACCACCTTTGTACATTGAAGATGAACCGAGAAAACAGTGGAATAAACTCTTGAAGAACAAGAAAATCAGATTTCTACATTGTCAGATGAAGAGGGAGAAGGAGTCATAAGGGAAGATTCAAATTTGGGTCATCAAGTCTCTCTGGATGATGAAGAAATTGAAGTATGTTGTAAGAAGTTTACAAATTTTATGCAAGCGGAGTTGCATAAAAAATATGATCTTAGATCTAGGAGATCAAGACTCCAAGAGAGTGTAGAGGAGCAAACAGATCAGACAGTTAAGCAACAATCTCCAAGACAAGTTGATAAAGGAAAGCAACAGATCAATATAGTCCCAACGGGTACAGCTTAGCAAGGAGAAAGTTCTAACAGTAAGCAAAATTCAAGGGTGTTGCACAAATCTATTCAACAACCTATTGTTAGTTCACAGAAGGTGTTAAGTCAAAACTTAAATGAAGAGGAACAATTGAAAACAGTGAAAGAAGGTCAGTCTTTTAATTTATTAAAAGAACTAGAAAAACTTAAAGTTCCAATTCCTTTAACTGAGCTAGTGAAGACTCCTATTTCTAGAAAGCAAGTTTGTGACTTTATAAATCTTTCACAAGATACTCATTCAGCAGATGCAGTTAATTTGCAAGAGGAAAGACTAGTGGTAATGTTTGGTCCTCATGTGGAGGAACAAGATACTTCTACACCACCTTTTTATATTTCTCTGCTCATGCATACTTTTATACTTCATAATTGTGTGTTAGATACAGGAGCATCTCATAATCTAATGCCACTTTCAGTTATGAAGCAATTAAACTTGCAAATTACAAAGCCTTATAAAGATTTGTATTATTTTGATTCAAAAAAGGTCAAATGTGTGGGATTCATTAAGGATTTGGTGGTGTCATTAGCTCAAATTCTTGCTAGGAGTATTGTAATGGACGTGGTTGTTGCAGATATACCAGCCCATTTTGGAATGTTGCTCTCAAGATCCTGGGAGCCAAACTGGCAGGAGTACTCAAACTGGATTTCACTTATGTTATTATTCTAGTTTTTGGTGGAGAAGAAAGGAGGTTGTATCGAGAGACCAGGTTTGTAAAGACTATCATAAAGGAGGGTTAAAGTAATTCTCCTGTTTATAGTCAAGAACGAGATGATTTTTCCTGTTTTATGTTACAAGAATCACAGGAAATTGTTGAAGATATAGAAGTACAACTCCCTTCAGCAATTAAAAGCAAGGAGCTAGTAGTCAGTGGAGTCTAGTTCGATGGTGCCTATTCAAAGGAAGGGAATGGAGTTCGAGTTCTTCTGCTTTTTTCAAAAGGTCATATGATTCCCTTCTCTTATAAATTAGAATTTGACTCTACAAATAATATTATTAAATATGAAGCTTTGATTCTTGGCTTACAAGCTACAAAAAAATTAGGAATACAATGTATTTCTATTTGTGGAGATTCAGAATTGGTAGTTAAACAAATCAAGAGTCAATGTCAAGCCAAACATCCAAGGCTTAAGACATATAGGAATGAAGTGTGGGATTTGGTGGATGACTTCTTTTATGCTTTCAATATACAGTTTGTAACTAGGGAAGGTAATAGACTATTTGATTCATTAGCAGTTGCAACTAGTACTTTTAAACCTCCACTGAATCCTAGACTCAAGTATGAAGTGGAAATCAAGAACATGCCTTCTATTCTAGATAATGTAAAGTATTGGCAAGTGTTCTAAGATGAAGAACATATTAAAAGATTTCTGGAAATGGTAGGTGAATTTTCAAACTTGGAGATCGACCAAGAGGATGAAACTGAAGGAGTTCAAGAAGATGAATCAAGCAGAAAATTGCCTTTAAAGGATTCTATAGGAGATCAAAAGATAATGCAGTTGAAGAATAATGTGATACCTAAAGGTTTGGTACCCTTGGAGAGATTGTTTAATGCTAATGATGTTGTTGTCAATACAAAGAAAACAAATTTAGAAGATGATCTTGAAGACTACAACCTTGGGACAGAGCAACAGCCAAAGGTGTTGAGATTGGCAAAAGATGTTTCAAAAAAATTCAAAAAGAGGTATGTAGATCTTTTCAAGAAATATGTTCATATATTTGCATGGTCTTACGATGATCTGAAGACTTATGATACAAACATCATTCAGCATAAAATTCCTTTGAAACCAAGGATTAAGCCATATAAACAAAAATTGAGGGAAATTAATCATTTATTGCTGCCATCAATTGAGAAGGAAGTTAAGAAACTATTGCAAGCTAAAATAATTGTTCCTTTAAGATATTTTGAGTTGGTGACTAATTTAGTACCTGTGAGGAAGAAGAATGGGGAGATTCGATTATGTATTGACTTCCGGAATTTAAACAGAGCATCACTGAAGGATAACTATCCTCTCCCTCGAATGGATCACATCTTGCAAAAAGTAACAGGATCTTCTAGATTATCAATGATTGATGATTTTTCAGGTTATAATCAAATCTCAGTGCAGCCAGAAGATCAAAAAAAGACAGCGTTTACCACTCCATGGTGCACTTTCATGTATGCTAAGATGCCTTTTTGATTAATGAACGTTGGTGCTACTTTCTAGAAGGCTATGGATATAGCCTTTGTAGGTGAAAAAGAGAAATTTGTGGTAATTTATTTGAATGACATTACAATTTTCTCCAAATCAGATGAAGAGCATTTGAAGCATTTGCTTCAGACTTTTGAAAAATGCAAGAGGTATGGCTTATCCTTGAACCCCAAGAAATCTCATTTTGTTTTGAAAGAAGGAAAATTACTTGGCCATATTGTATCTAAAGAAGGGGTTAAAATAGATCCAAAAAGAATAGAAGCAATTAAAAACATGCCTCTACCAAGGAGCAAAAAGGAGATTCAAAGTTTTTTGGAAAAGATAATTTTTTAAGAAGGTTTGTCCCTAATTACGCAGAAATTGTTAAGGAAATCACTGATATGTTGAAAAATGATGCAGAAGTCAAGTGGACAACAACCGCTAGGGAATATTTTAGCAAGAACAAGGAAGCCTTTCAAGAAGCCCCTATGTTGGTGAGTCTTGATTATCAAAAGCCTTTTCAAATATTTTCATTTGTCTCTCCTTTTACTCTTGCAGCAGTACTTTTGCAAAGAGATCAAAAAAATAGGGAACAGCTTGTAGCATTCTTCAACAAGGTGTTAAGGGATGCAGAGCTGAAGTATAATATTCTGGAGAAATAAGCCTATGCTTTAGTAAAAGCACTAAAAGCTTTTAGAGTTTATTTTATTCAATCTCGGATTACTACTTATGTCCCTAATGTTGTTGTCAAAGATGTGTTAACTCAAAGTGATAGCGATGGAAAAGGAGGAAAGTGGATTGCAAAAATTCAGGAATATGATATGGACATCAAGCCAACTAAGCTGGTGAAAGGACAAGGATTAGCAAAAATCTTAACAAAAGCTAATCATCAAGCTATGGGAATTAATTTGTTGGCTGAAGTTGTTGAATCCAAGATAAAAGAAGAACAACGTAAGAATAAAGAGCCTGATAACATAATTCAATACAAGTATCTTTGTTCTCGGTGGTATAAAGACATTGTCCATTATCTATGTTTCCTTAGTTGTCCTTCTTTAAATAGAACAAAATATAAAGCTCTCAAAGTCAAAGCTCAAAAGTATGTATAGCAAATGGAAAGTTGTATTGGAGAGATCAAGTTGGTATTTTATTGCTCTGTTTAACAGAAGGAGAAACTATAGAAGTTGTAAATGAATATCATGGATGCCTATGTGGTGGTCACTACAGTTGGAAGGTTAACATAAGATCTTGAAGGTTGGTTTCTTTTGGCTCTCTTTGTTTTCTGATGTTTATAGACTTGTGAGTTGTCAAAAGTGCCAAATGTTTGCTGAAAAGAAGAAATTAGCACCATTACCATTGATCCCTGTGTTTGTGGAGGAACCGCTTTAGACGATGGGGTTTGGATTTTATAGGGGAGATAAATCCAACCTCTAGTGGACAACATAGATGGATTTTGACAGGGACAGATTATTTTACTAAATGGGTAGGAGTTGTTCCAATGAGAAGAGCTAATGATTCAGTGATAATTAAATTTTTAGAAGAAAATATTTTCAACAAGTTTGGTTGTTCCAAAAAGTTAGTAGCAGATAATGCTCAGGTTTTCCGATTTGCAAAGTTGATTGACTTCTGCTAGAAATACATTCTACCACCTATCACCCCCAGGAGAATGGGCTGGCAAAATCTTCAAATAAAGCTCTGGTGAAGATACTCAAGAAAACCATTGCAGAGAATCAGAAAAACTGGCATTCAACATTGAAGTTTTCTTTGTGGGCAAACACAGTTACTACTAGAAGGTCCACTGGAAAATCACCTTCTGAGTTAGTATATGGAGCAACTACTTTATTTCCCAGTCAGTTAGCAAAATTTGTTGTGGCACTTATCCAAGATGCTCATCAAGAATCAAATGCACTCACAATGAGGATGAATCAGTTGGTGGAATTAAATGAAAATAGGGAGAAAGTAATGGAGAATCTCATCAATTGCCAAGACAAGATGAAGTTAATATTTGAGAGAAAGGCCAGAGATATTCTTTTTCAGCCTGGAGATTTGGTTCTTCGATGGGATGTAAGGAGAGAAGATAAAGGCAAACATGGCAAGTTTGATCCTCTATGGTTTGGTCCTTTTAAAATAGCAGAAATCAGAACCAATAACACTTTCATTCTAGAAAATTTGGATGGTGAACTATTACAGCTGCCAGTCAATGGGCAATATTTGAAACACTACTTTCAGCACTGACTTCATTTCATCTCTTCATTGTATATATCGGTTTGATCATTGTGAATATTCGGTGAGCTCTTCATTGTAATGTATCAAGCTATAATTTTGAATCCATGCCCAAGGTGAAGGCACTAATCTGCGATTCCTAGTGTTTTGTTCTAAAACACTATCCCAGGTGGAGCTAAATGTTGTAGCTCATTTTACTTTTCTCTGTGATTAAAAGAAAATGTATATATATCAACAACAAAAAAATCAAAAGGCAGAATTTTGATTTAAATTTTGATTTAGTTTTAAAGGTGGATTAAGTTGCACTAATTAAATCTTATGCAGACTTAAGGTTAAAGCCAGGTGGGTCCTTATATGCCAAAGTCAGCAAATGATTAAATGTCGTTCAAGTTTTTGGGCACGATGGAAGATATAGGCGGGGCCCATCAGATGGAGCAAACCAAATGACACTACATGCTCGACGATTAGCTCTCCGAGTGCATCCGTAAAGACTTTTCCAGATCTTGGTTGACCGCAGATCAACGACCTGCAATGGTTACGGGGGGACTCCATCAGAGTTTCTCCATACAGGAGTCGGCAAGCGAGCACGGACGACAGCTAGCCGTTTTTCCACTGCTCTGTCATCATACCCCACTGCCACCTCCTCGTCCACGTCATCCGCTAGCTCATCAACCATCTTGTCACCATGTCATCGTTTAAATTTACCACGTTCGCATTTAATTCCCTTTTTTCCCACCCATTGTTTCATTTACTCTATAAAATCTCGTTTATTTACTCATTTCATTTACCATTGTCCTCTGCTTTTGTTTTCTTGGATCCAATTGTACAAGTTGTGTTGGAATTTCTAAGTCTAACCCGTTAGAAACCCTTCACGTACTTTATTGATTTATTCCTACCTACTTGTTCTGTTAATTAACAGGTTATTTACCATGTAAATACTAGAAATAAATACAAGTACATGCTCAACACATTACAGATCATCAACTGAAGGAAACAGAAACAAGCACACAAGTGACACCATTGTTTTTGGACTAATGTCCTCGGAAAAACCCAATGAGGGAAAACTGGAGCAGGTATATGAGGGTTTGATTTATTAAGCAGTTTCATAATTCAATCTGGGTGCCAAATCCGGCTCACCCAATAGAGAAAAATCTCGACAGTAGTACCTCTCTACTTGGAAGTAGATATTCCGACTGAAACCCCGGATAAACACTCCGGCAGCTCCACAGCTCCAATCTGCGCCACAAAACCCCAGCGTTAGCCTCTCTCTGGCCCAGCGTTAGCCCAATGTCACTCTGGCTTGGCCTGTGTCATCCTCTGGAGGCAGTGCGTCAGTTCTCTGCCCTCTGCGTCACCCACACTGGCCCTCTGAGGCACTCCACAGCTCTTGGTTGCCTCTGCATGAACCCTTGGCTGCATCTGCGTCCCTCTCTTCGATAACTGCGCTGATCTTCTCGGTGCTATCTCTACGTCTCTGCTTTTGTATTCACTGCCCCTCATCTGCAACTCTGATCACTTTCTCAACTTTCTCGGCAAACCCAACCACAGAAAGTCGAAATCTTGATCTCTTGGTGTGTTCTCCAAGTGACCCGCAAGCCTCCTCTTATACTTTTCTCGTTGACAATTCAACGGCCGAGATTAAGTCCCTAATCAACGGCTAAGATTAACTCTGGCTTGATCCATGACTTTTGGACCCTTCTAACACAGTTTTATATTAATTCACATTAATATTTTATTTTCCCTAAGTTTAGACTTAGGGACTCTATTAAAAATATTAATTATTTTAATATCTCTCAAACTGTTTAGAATATGCCCAAACCATTTCTGGGTATTGGAGATCTCATGTGCTTTAGCCACTCCACCAATTTTTGTGGCTAGATCACATCCGATGCTACCCCAAATCAACACTCCCTCTTAGCGAGGACTATGCTCTAGTATTAATACTCACTGAGCATCACTCTAATCATCCGGCATCGGTCCCTGTGCTGATGCTAGGCCTACTGCCCAACATCCTCTGCACTACTGCAACATGTACTGCTACCCATGGCCCTGCCACTGCCACTGCTGCATCTACACTGCAACCCCTCTCATCATGCTGCATTGTGCTGCCCATAGCACTGCCACTGCTAACTATTGTACTGCAACTCAATTACTAAGAAGTAAGTAACTGATCTCCCAACTCTGACATCTTCGTCAGGCTAGAAACACTCCTGATGTTGAAGCTCCCTTTGTCATTGACAAGTGCTTCCTCTCTAACCTTTGCGCTACTGCAACAACTCTATGCATCTCACACTGCTGCCTCACGCTATCCTAGGACTCCTGCACTGTAGCACCCTCTTTCGCTCCATCTGCATTTGTCTCTACCAACATCTACTAGTACTGCTACTCCTCTTCAGGGCTCCCGTAAAAAGGTCTAATCCAAGACGTTGGGTGCCTCGAGGATCTTGCCCCTCATCACCTGTAGTTTGTCTGACTACAGCTCGATGTCTCCCCACTTCCGCTCAAGTGGTGTGTGTGCACTCATGGCACAGTCATCGTCTGTCTCCACTTCCTTCTCTACCCTTGTTGGCGCAACCTTGGTCTCGGAGGCCTCTCCCTTGCTCTTCTTCCTTGGACACTGGGTCGCATAATGACCCAACTCCCCACAATGGAAGCATTTGACCTTGGAGAGGTCCTTCTTCCGTTTCTCCTGCTTTCCCTCAAATGCTAGGGCAGTGTCCGCCTCCTCCTCCTTCTTGATTCTAATCCCCTTGCCACTACTTCCCACCTTGCTCAGCCTTCTGATCTCTTCTTGGCGAAGAGCAGCCCACATTTCCTCCCAATCTGGAAAGGTCGCTCTACCCAGTATGCTTTGGACAAACACCTCCCAGTGTCCTGTGACTGAGTTCAAGGTTGTTCTCACCATCAATTCTTGATCCGGGGTGGCCCCTATGGAAGTCAATTGATTTCGGATCTCCTTCAATCGACCTAGGAAGGGGTCGATCTGTTCTCCCCTCTACATCTGGTATGATCACAGTTGATTTTCTAGTAATATCCTTATTTGCACAAAAGTATGCTGGTACAATTTCTTTAGGGCCTCCCACATCTCATTTGTCGTGTCCTTTTCAGCAATGTGTGGTACTACATGGTCCTTGACCCCGTCAAGGATGACGCTCTTGGCCCTCGCCATTGCCTCCTCGTACTTGTCGTTATCAGCTGGGTCACAACTGGGATAGCTATCGTCCTCAAGACGAAGTGCTTGACACGATTTCTATCTAGAACGGATAGGATTTTGGCCTTCCAGACTACGAAGTTTGAGATTCCGTCCAGTTTGTCCTGGTCTCTTACCCTATTCACTACCATGTCGTTGCTCCTCTACTTCCTTCCTGGAAGTTCTTGGTGTGACTCCCTCTGAGCCTCGATTTCCCTCCTGGAAACCCTTCTGCCAATGTCGAGATGCCCCCACTCCGATCGTTAGTGAAGTTACACCACTGATCTGGATTTCTCGGCTAGAAATCCTCGGTAGCAACTCCCTCCTCCTTGGCCTTGCCTTGTTAGGTATTGTTCTGACTATAGTACCCCACCAGTGCCACTCTGCAACTTACCCACAGCCTCCTAAACCCCAGCAAATTGAAGGTTAGAGCTCCTAGGCTCTACGCAATCTCGGCACCGGCAAATCAGCTTCTTTAGCCAACTGCGTCAACCCTCCTGGCCTCTGCATGGCTTAGTGTGAGCCTGTCTTTGCCTCCCTCAGCGTCTGCGCTGCCTCTTCTTGGCTTGAACTTGATGACGTAGGCACTGCATCACCCCTTCTTTGTTGCTTCTCTACTAGGAACAGCTTCTGTCACTCAGGACAACTGTTTTTTGCTGTTGCTACTCTGCTCGACTGATGTCCTCAGTTCTCTTGTGATCTGCAACCACACTCTGATACCATGTTGGAATTTCTAAGTCTAACCAGTTAGAAACCCTTCATGTACATTACTGATTTATTCCTACCTACTTGTTCTGTTAAATAACAAGTTATTTACCATGAAAACACTGGAAATAAATACAAGTACATGCTCAACACATTATAGATCACCAACTGAAGGAAACAGAAACAAGTAGACAAGTGACACCGTTGTTTTTGGACTAATGTCCCCGGAAAAACCCAATGCAGGAAAACCAGTGCAGCTATCTGAGGGTTTGATTTATTAAACAGTTTCAGAATACAATCTGGGTGCCAAATCCAGCTCACCCAACAGAGAAAAATCTCAGCAGTAGTACCTCTCTACTCGGAAGCAGATATTCTGGTTGAAACCCCAGATAAACACTCCGGCAACTCCACAGCTCCAATCTGCCCCACGAAACCCCAACATCAACCTCTAGGGATTGCATCAGCCTCTCTCTAGCCCAGCATCACTTTGGCTTGGCATGCGTCAGCCTCTGGAGGCACTGCGTTAGTCCTCTGGCCCTCTGCATCACCCACGCTGGCCCTCTAAGGCACTACACAGCTCCTGGTTGTCGCTGCGTGAGCCCCAGCTGGCTCTGCATGAACCCTTGGCTGCTTCTGCATCCCTCTCTTCGGCTACTGTGTTGATCCTCCCGGTGCTATCTCTGCCTCTCTGCTTCTATATTCGCTGCCCTCAGCTGCAACTCTGATCACTTGTAAAACCCTGAAATTTTTAACAAGATATAACTATCCCAAATATAAGAATTTATCAATTTGCAGTTGAGTACATACCTGATGTTAAGTACCTACCTGGCGGAAGATGCTTCTGATTTGCTCCAGTTCCTGCTCCCGTTACCAAAAGACCAAAAACCTCTCAGCCAAGCTAGGTACAGTCTCAGTACCCAGCCCCAAAATACTTCAAATTCGAAGTATTTTGGCCCTCGTGCCCAAAAGTCTCAAGAACAACTGCTCAAGCTCCATTAACCTCTGTATCTTCCTCTTATTAGTATCTCCTCTACCTCCCTCTGTTTCTCCCCCCCCAAGAATCCCCCCTTTCTACAATACCCTTCCTCCTTTTATGCCCTCGGAAACTCTTCCACCGCTTCCCTTTTCCTTATCATTTTAATTTGATAAGTTCATTAGTTGTAGATTCGGTCACCGCCTTCTCCCCTTTCAATTTGTTGACCATGCAATCTTATTTATACAATATCTCCTTTATCATAATGTTAGGTTTCACTTTTATTTAAATCGAATTATTTTCATAGTATTATGGTTTTATATATATTATTCTCTTTAACACATTCACCATTTAATATATATATATATATATATACTTTCCTTTAACTTTATATAGTAGAATTATATATATGTATTATGGCGGTGGTACGTATATCATATACCCTACTATATTCTTGTAAGTTAGGTATTCATTTCAATAGTTAATTCGTTACCTAAATACGGACATTTTTGAATATTAACTAATATATATACTAGTGTAGTGCAGGCGATGCATGCATATGTAGCTATCATATGCATGTCTCGTGTGCATGCTAATATCTCTATGTCCCTATTAATTTAAGATGGGTCCTTACATACACCCCTCCTTTAGAAAACTTCGTCCCAAAGTTAGGGTATATAAAGTATTAGTAATTATTTAGCGATAAGTATAATCATGTAAGGATTATGTTTCATAATTGGATTTTCGTTCATGTGAGGACACTTTAAAATTTATATTTTGAAAACTTATATATATATATAATATATATATAGTTTAGAACTTCAATATTCATACTTTGTCCTAGCCGGGTACCCAAGCTATTCTAAAATCATCCTATCCTTCCTAATCTCTTCCGCTCCCATCCTATCCTTCCTCTACTAGAGTATGCCATAGCTTCATTTATATTGATCCGTGTCTACTACATTGACTTGATTTCTCAGTAGGCATCCGGCAGTCATCATCACACATCTAGGGGAGCGTGGCTCGCACAGTCCTCCCATGACTCCAGGTTTTGGAGGATAAACAGTGGGTAACACTTCCACCCCTCCCTGTAGGACCAAGGTTATCACCCTATTATGGAATCTTATTGAGCCTCAATTGTTCTTGAAACTTTTGTCATCACGTGGTCATTCTGGTAACGATGCTATCTTCAACATAAACACCTGTCCATACATTATCAAATAAACAATTCCAGTATAATTCATACATGTTATCTACAATATAACATACTTGGCCATATCCAGCTCATGTCATTAGCTTTCATATTAGCATGTAATTATTCTTTTATTTCTAGCTCATCAATCATATCCATATGCATCAATGAGACAAATTTAAAGATATCTTAATTCATAATTTAGATTTTATAGCAAGTTTCATGTTGGTATTTATATCCTATCAATGCTAATTAAATGCGGGCTGTAGAGCATTTTAAAAAAAACAAATCCATCCAAGCAAAATATACAAATACAAGAGACTAATAATAATTAAAAGAATAATATCAAAATAATCAAGAAAGTACTTATCTCTAGAGAATATGTCAACTCCCTTTCGTTCAACTAATCAAGGAGTTAATCTCGTCCATATTATCATCATCAAGAAGTCCATATCATCAAGGAATTCACAACATCAAGGAGTCCATATCATCGACAAGAAATCCTTATCGACCTTGTCCACATCATTCAAAAATACAAGATACTTATCTTTTGAGCTCCTTCTTAATCTTTAGATTTCTTGCATCCAACAGCCCTAGGGATTTTTTTTTGTTAGAAGGCATGACTTCATCAAATTCCATGACAACAGATGATAGTTTCAACATTCAGCTTTACACACCTATGTGAAGGCTTCTCATTTTAAGATATATACCAGACTTCCAACTTTGACCATTGCTCAATGTCTTTTAAAGACTTTACGATTATGTGTCTCAGACTTGTAGCTAGCTTACTGTGGCAGACTTAAACATCTTGCAACTTTTGTCCTTCCATAGAAATAACACAGGCACTTGGCCTTTCTCTTCATTGAAGTCGAGATTCTTGACAGTGATGTTCTTCTTTCAGAATAGGTCATTTATGATTTACTTACATCTCAAACGTTGAGGATTATTCATATTTATGTCTACAATAACATATAGAAGTCTTTCATTAAGATCTAAGATTATCAAGGGTTAATACAACCTCAATGTTTATCAAATCTGTGGAACCTCAATGTTCATCAAATCTGTGGACCAATCCTTCCTCCACAATAGAGTCTTGACATCAGATATACTTTTGAGAGAATTCAGTTCCCCATATTTGGTTCAATCTTAGTATTGACCATCCATAGTTCTTCAAATATCTTTACAGCTTGAAACATAAGCCTCTTCCTCATTCCTTTGGTCAGCTCCTTGCAGTGCATCCAAAAGATTTAGTAGATATATCAGTCCATGACATAATATCTCTCAAAGTTCTCAAAGAATGATTAGGTTCTTTACTGAGTCTTGATCATGAGAATATAGCTCAGAGATGGCTCATATCTTGACTTCATAACATAGATATGAAGGCAATTTTTGAACTTCAGAGAAATTTAAATAAGAAGTCTCATTCATAACAGCTTCAATCCTTAGTTTCCTTCTTCTCATCCATGTCACAGAGATATGGAGGCAAAGCCAACACTAGAAATACAAGCCTCAAATGGTATGTCTTCTTCTTCGTATGATGATATGAAGAAATAAAGTGACCTTAATTCCTTTGGTGTCATCAAAACTTCACTTACTTCGTATTATAAACTCAGATGAGTATACCTTAGTCCTTCACCCATGCTCGGTCTTCACATCAGAGGACTGACAGTAATGACTATTGGACAAGTAATAAATCTCAGCTTCCACAGGCCTGATCAAGCTCGGAATAGAGGTTTCAGACTAGGCAATTAGGTCTTGTCCTAGGTTCTTCCTCTATTAAGCAAAGATTTAAAGGTTGTCCTCTATTTTAAAACATTGTTGAACTCTGAAGTCAGGCATGTGTTTTTTTTTTTTAAGAAACCGATGATGCTGAGTTAAAAATTCCCAAGTGAATAGTCACACCATTTCTTTCCACTAATGGTGGCTTATATATAGTTCTGCTTTCTGTAGTATGCAAATCTATAGTATTTAAAGCAGCTGAAGCACCCAATGCTGAACTTTTCTTAGAAACAGCGTCCTTTGTTGAAGATTCATCAAATGTCAAAGGATGCTTTGGTTCAACGTTCTACCCTTCAGTCTCTAATAGACCAATGTACTCCCTTTCATAGGTAATATACTGGGCTTTTCTCCATCCATACAATGGAAGGAACCTCTCTCTATGTCCTGAGGTTCATGGTAAAAAGCTTCAACATATCGGTTCTGCAAATCCAAGTGTGTTTCTTCATCTGTTAAAGTGTTGCCTTCAAACACTGAGGAATCATTAGTGTCTTCTCTAACTATTTCTACAGAAGAGCTGAGAGATTCTCCAGCATCAGAATGTACATTCTGAAATTCTTTTCCCAAAATACTATTTTGTAAAATCTTAATTCTATGAGTGTTAACAGGAGACAATAACCTGTTCTCCCAGAAATGTCAGGAGCACTATCTTCATCTCTCTAACTACCACGCACTGAATCAAAATCACTAAATCACTAGAATTATCCAACTCCAAGTACCACTCTTGCTTTAATTTATGTGCTGCCCATGTAGATAACTGTGTCTTGCACACCAGCTCGGCCATTTCCATGCTCAATAGCATCTTTTACAATATGGTGATCGGTTCTTTTGGCTCTTGGTCAATTACTCTCATCCACCATGGATTCATCATAGGCATCTTATCATTACTCTTTCTCGATTTATTTTCTGTTCTTGTTTTGTTTTGGGTGCATCCTTGTTGTAAATAGCATGTTTTCAGTCTTCCAGGAGATCTCACTCTGTCAGACTTGCTTGTTATTTGTTTCAAAAGATAATTTTATTTTATCTTTTTTGAAACTGAAAGACAAGTACTTCTGTGTTGGCCCTTAGAGATTCCTGAAGATGGTATAAAAATTAATTAGAGTAATAGCCGATGTATAGTTGGAATATTGATTAAGGAGGCACCGTCGACCAATGTTTTTGGGTTAAAGCAAGCTTTGAAAATCGCATTGGTAGAAGAAACATAAGCTTGCAAGTAAAACCCTTGACCCCCTAAGTGGCGAGCCTTACTGTTCCTTATTGACATCTCATAAACTCCTCATTGTAAATAGCGCTGGCTTCAGAAGTCCACTGACCATTGCAGTCTATCAACTGCGTATTCATATTTCTCATATAACCATTGAGTACTTGCTATGGCTATATATTTAGACTAGGAAACAGAGCTATTCATGTCAAGTGATTCTCCGTGTAATAATCCCTATGGGCCTCACAGCAGCAGACTCAAACAGCTGGCAATTTATGCACAGGAGAAGTGGAGCTTCAAGAACTGAGCATGAGTTGTAGCACTACTCTATTACATGCAGCTTTGAGTTGACTCCTCTGTGCATCAATGTCTTATCCAATGCGCCGTCAGTAATATCTTCAAATTGACAGACCACTAGTAGATAGCTGCTCTTTAAATCTCAAACAAATTATGATGGAAATACCACTATTGTAAACTCACAGCAGCATACACTAAACCAACATGCTATACTGATCTCTCCAAACGTAATCATTCGAAATATTGAAATCTCTATTACACCAAAGTTAAAATTACTTTTCTAAGAACAATAAACCCATGCGGTTTCTTTGGCCCACTCCACACATTTTAAGAGTCCTAAGTTATGTTCATTGTATGTAGGATGAATAATCCTTTTCAAAAACCTATTTATAAGCTCATGATTATAAAAAACAACCTTTGAACTTTCTAATGTGAAAGCCTTGGTCAAAAAAAAATTAACATTATTTGCATTCATTTCTAATAGTTATTTTAGTAACATTAAAAGGATTCTCAGATGAAAACCCAACGTAACTTGAAGTTCTGTGAATTTGTGAATGGTTTCAAAGTGTGAGTCGCCAATGGTCCCTGAATTCGATAATTGATCTGCTCGTCCGATAACAGTAATGGGTGTTGATTTGTTTAAATTGAGCAGATTGCAGCGTTGATGAGGTTAGGAGGAATTACAATAAGTTTGAGGACAGATAATCAGCGGAAATCGTGTCCATCCCGAATATGTGGCGGGCCTTGTGTTAAGTACGTCCATCCCGTTTTTATCGCTGCTAAAGACTGTCAGCCACGGCAACCGACAAAAGATGATATGTTTATAATATTATAACTAATACAAGTCATTACATACTAATATGCCTACGATGGTTCTCGGGTCAGAACGCGAATAAAGTGATGGTTAGGGTCTCTACTGCCACCCGTCTCTCGATGAACGTCCCGTCTATAACCTTTCGAGCTCCAGGCAGTGAAGGCCCGAGAGCGCTCCACTGTTACACCACCGCATACTCCTTTATCCGCCGGTGGTTAACATACATCAAAGGTTTAAGCAATTAATATCATCGTTTGACACCAAATGCCCCCTAAGAAATGAGTTTCGACACGTCAGATGTTTAGAAATGATGTGTGAGCACCGTGGCTACTGACTTTTGTGAACCTTCATGTATAATTGCTCTCTAGCGGACATGTTATTTATGTTGTTCCCAAAACCATCTATTATCCGTTCAGGTTGTCACTGTTTGTTTACTGTCCTGCAAGCTGATATTCTCTCCACCGTCAAACAAAGGATTCCATCCACATAATTTAGTACTGTGTTCTGATTGAATGGTTCTTTCATCTTTCCTGGATGCTGCTTGTATTATAAAGAATATGCATTGTTGATTATTCTGAATATTCCATAAATGTTGTAAAATCACGATCCAGAACACAATTACCAAGGAACAATCCGCACTCCCAGTGTGTGTGAAACTGGAAAATAAGCAAGTATAAATTAGGCCATTTTGCTGATGTCATAATTTTCCAATTTTTTTTGGGGATAAAATTAGAATGTTCTTTGAAATTAGTAAATTAGATCTTCCATTTTGATTTAAATAGGCCAAGTCAAAGTTAATTCAAAGGTTTTAGTGAGTTATCAAATGAGGAGTGCATGTTGATAAAAATCTTGAATGCTTCTTGTTGATCTGTAAAAGCATCAAGGTGCTTTTGACATGATCAGAAGCTTCAACAGGAAGTAACTAAATATTTAGCAAGAAGCTATTTCTAACAGTAAATGTCTGAAGGGTATTTAGTTTGAGAGCAAGTAGATCAATTTTAGTGTGAATATTAAAGATTAACCATACATTTTTTAAAAATAATAACCCGGAAGCAGAAAATTTCAGGACTCCACGATCGCAACAAAAGAGCAACTGTCAAAGTAGATTGGCAAGGTCACAAATTGTCTGCAAATAGTCTGAGGAGATAAGCGGTAAGAAGGCAAAGAGACAAGGCTCCAGGTTGATAGGCAACTAGAAATGTCAAAAAGACTTTCCAACAAATAAGGAGACTCTAGTTTGAAGGTCTGATTACATTTCATAACACTGTAAATGGAAGGTAAGAAAGAAAACAGGATGGCATGTGGATGAGCTGGAATGAAGGGATCCCCAATAGCCTAAGGACTGGTGGGAATCCGCAGGGAGGCATGTTGTTGCCAAGATCTGCCTTCTCTCCACCTATTTCTGTGCTTAGGTCCCATCCAGGACATGGGAGATTGCACTTGAATCCTATCATTTGTGCATATTTCAAACTGAATATGTCACATGTTTGTGAAGAAATCACGTGTTATTTATGTTGGGACGAATTCCTACAAATGATAAATCAATATAGTGACAGATTCTCACACTAGCTGATATTTGAATTAAATAACATAAGGACCTCTAGTGAGACCCTGAAACTATGTATGTATTATTGTGGAGTCTTCAGCAATAAGGACCTCTAGTGAGGGCCCTGAAACCCTCTATTTGTCTCTTCATTACTCAAGAATTCAGTAAATGACTTTATAACATAATTTTTTTTTTGAATTCAAATGTAACCCTATCTTAACAGGCTTAACAGATCCGAGAGTTTGAACATAGCTTTGATACCAAAATGTAAAGCCCTGAAATTTTTAACAAGATATAACTATCCCAAATATAAGAATTTATCAATTTGCAGTTGAGTACATACCTGATGTTAAATACCTACCTGGCAGAAGATGCTTATGATTTGCTCCAGTTCCTGCTCCCGTTACCAAAAGACCAAAAACCTCCTAGCCAAGCTAGGTACAGTCTCAGTACCCAGCCCCAAAATACTTCAAATTCGAAGTATTTTGGCCCTCGTGCCCAAAAGTCTCAAGAACAACTGCTCAAGCTCCATTAATCTCTGTATCTTCCTCTTATTAGTTTCCCCTCTACCTCCCTCTGTTTTCCCCCCCAAGAATCCCCCCTTTCTATAATACCCTTCCTCCTTTTATGCCCTCGGAAACTCCTCCACTGCTTCCCTTTTCTTTATCATTTTAATTTGATAAGTTCATAAGTTGTAGAGTCGGCCACCGCCTTCTCCCCTTTCAATTTGCTGACCATGCAATCTTATTTATACAATATCTCCTTTATCATAATGTTAGGTTTCACTTTTATTTAAATCGAATTATTTTCATAGTATTATGGTTTATTTATTATTTCTTTTTATACATTCACCATTTTAATATATATATATACTTTCCTTTAACTTTACATAGTAGAATTATATATGTATTATGGTGGTGGTACGTATATCATATACCCTGCTATATTCTTGTAAGTTAGGTATTCATTTCAATAGTTAATTCGTTACCTAAATACGGACATTTTTTAATATTAACTAATATATATACTAGTGCAGTGCAAGCAATGCATGCATATGTAGCTATCATATGCATGTCTCGTGTGCATGCTAATATCTCTATGTTCCTATTAATTTAAGATGGGTCCTTACATCACTCTCTCAACTTTCTCAGCAAACCCAGCCCCAGAAAGTCGAAATCTTGATTTCTTGGTGTGTTCTCCAAGTGACCTGCAAGCCTCCTCTTATACTTTTCTCGTTGACAATTCAACAGTCGGGATTAAGTCCCTAATCAACAGCTAAGATTAACTTTGGCTTGATCCATGACTTTTGGACCCTTCTAACACAGTTTTATATTAATTCACATTAATATTTTATTTTCCCTAAGGTTAGACTTAGGGACTCCATTAAAAATATTAATTATTTTAATATCTCTCTAACTTTTTAGAATCTGCCCAAACCATTTCTGGGTATTGGAGATCTCATGTGCTTTAGCCTCTCCACCAATTTTCATGGCTAGAGCACATCCGATGCTACCCCAAATGAACAAGTTGTAGCTCCAGTCAGCGTTACCCGCCACTACTCAGGTATTTGCACGAAATCTCTGAACACCCAAGATGATCAAAATGTCAAAGAAATCCATTTTAGGATGTTCTTCCTCCCATATTCCATTGATGGACACTGAAGCAGATATATTTGACCCAGTTTGCTCAATTAATTACATAGAAATTTACCAGCATGTTCTTCTTATCCAAGCTGAGTTTCCTGTATATGTTGCTATTGTAAGGTCAGATGTTTTAGCAGCCATGATTCCTCCAACCTATGTGTTCCCAGAATTCATATATTGGCTAGTCTTTGCCCTCTATCCTCAAAAATGTTTTGTCATGAACAAATTAGGTGAAAATATTTTTCAAGTGTCTTCCCTTTTGATTCAGCAAGCATTATGTTTTCCTTCCTCATCTTCATCTAATTATGCTCAATTGACTTTCATTTTAATTCCTGTTGGGAAGCATTTGCCCATGGAGCCTACTCATTTTCCTTTGGATACTTTTGCCGAGGAGGTTTGACCTATTCTTCAAATTCTGGCCAAGATCTTAGGAAGGGAAGATACATATATTATTGACAAAGGTATCCTAGGGATGTTCAGTCTGATGATGAACCCTGAAACAGTTTTTGACATACCTGCTTTTTCGGAGAAGATGGTTAATTCTCAATTGACAGATCTTTCCCTCACTGGATGTTTCAGATTTTGTTCTTTAATTACTTATCTCTTCTTGTATACTCATGTTGAAAGATTCATGCACTTGGGATTGAATATCTGGACCCTCACAAGAAAAATAGTCAGTGATATTTTGATTGATGTGGTAAGAAGAACTGCAAATAGTGAGGGATCGATGCACTTTGTTACTTTTTTTTTTATCAGTTGCTTATTCAATCATAAACAGTTCTTCTCCACCTTGCATATTACCAAAGGCTCAGTCTTTTCTTCGCCTCAGTAAAGATGTTAAAGGAGGTAAATGGTTTTTGTTTGAAGATTATGCAAAAATTAGATTATATGGAGCAGAAATTGCCCCCTACAGGTTGCCTACATTTGTGCCTATGAGACCATTTTCATTGGAATTAATCAGGCAGAGTTTGAATGTGGATCAAGAACATTTTGTTCCAGCAAAGAAGGGGCACCTATTTAAATTACCAAGGACAGTGGGACCTTTTGTTGTTAATAACAGGCAAGCTATAGGATGAGCACAAAAAGTTCTTGAAGGTATGAATTTGCAACTGGGTGAGAAATGGACCTATGACCCTCACCATATCATTTCAAACAGGAGAGTGGAAAATGCTAATGCTCCCTATGTACATGAAGCTCGACCAGATGTCGAGAAGTTAACAAATGGAGGACAAACCAGTTTGTCAGGAGGGGTGGAGATTGAAATTCCTCATCAAAGTGAGAAGAATTTAAAGAGAGGCAGTGAAGATGTCATTGACTTGGAGGAGGAAATAGACAGAAGTAATAAAAGAGTTAAACTATCTAAGGGGGGCAGTTCATCATCTGCTTCAAGTTTTCAATTACAGTTAGGAGAAGTTATTTGTACACCATCTTCTCTTGTTCCAAAAGAGACTAGCCAGAGCTCTATTTCAATGATAAAACAGTTGTATTCTCAGATTGAAGAAAAGAACAGGAAGGTTAAGAAAGCATGGAGTCCCAATTGGAGGCTCAGTTTATTTCTAATTAACAAACTAGACTGCTTTATGTTATGGATTTGGAGAGAAATCAACTCAAATTAGCTTTCTCTCACCCTTCTACTTTGATTGTGTCTTCTTCCTCAGGTTTCAACATTGTCAACTTGACAGAAGAGGCTAGAGAGATCCCACTGCCTGATAAAATCAACTTACATAAACAGATAGGTGAATTGATTTACAATGATTTGAAAAAGACTTCCTTGGTTGCTAGCAGAGCTGAAACTTTGTTAAAAAAGTAGTTAATCAATTAAAATTAGAAAAAGCAAATTCAAGAGCTTTAACCACTCAAAATGAAGAGTTAAAGAAATTGATTGTTAAAATTGGGGTCAATCCAGAGGATAGAAGTGTTATTCAAAAGTTGTTGCACGGAGCCGAGACAGAAATCCAGGTGCTGAGGAAGAAATTGAAGATGCCCTCCATAGAACATCCAATGGCTTTAGAAGTACCATAGGTGAAAAAAAAAAAGAAGCATTGATTGATGAACTTGTACAGAGGAATGATGAAATTACCAAGTTGAAGGAAATGAATTATGTTTTGCAGCAGAAAATTGATTCTCATGTTTGTACTATTGTAGTACAAGCAGATTCTAAAGACCCAGCTGATAAGTTAACTAGAGTCATGACTGAGCTGCAGATTTCTGATAATGAGATGAAGAAAATTCAAAGGGATAATGAAAGTGCCTTGAGTTTAAAAAGCCATTGAAAAAGACTTAGCAATGTCCAAGGAGAATGCTGAAAAGTACAGAAATGATTTTCGAGTTGCTTCTCAAGAAATTAAAGAGCTAAAGGAGAAGGTGAAGGGAAATATGTCCCTTATTTAGGCCAGAGAAATTTTATGGAATGATATCATCCATACTGTGAGGAACATCTGGGAATCATTGTCTATAGTAGAAGAGGAGAAGATCAATATCAGAGACCTGGAAAACTTCATCACTGCTAATAAGCAAAAATTACAGCAGTGTGCTCAGTTTGCAAAGAAAATGATTGATTTCCTTAACTCAAGATCTTCATAGCAGTTAATGGGATTAGGAGTTGAAGACAGGAGTGAGTATGTTTTAGAGATTAATAAAATGATTGTGAAGAACCTATATAGGAAGACAGCAGAGGCAAAATTAACAAAGGTAAAACAAGTTGTAATGAAATTCAATACTGATTTTGATAAAAGAACAAGAGCAAGTTTGCCTTCATGTTGGGACCAGAGGGGAAATCTATTACCCTAGGAGACTTACGAAACTTTGTTGGTGGAGGCTAAAAGCAAAATTGATTCAACTCATGAGAGAACAACAGTGTTGAAGGGAGCAACAATTATCAATCACTTGCACAGGGATTTCCAGCTTTTATGGTTAATGAGAACTCTTTTTGTGGACAAACCAACATACAACAGAATCACCAACTTCAAAATGGCACACACTGAGTTTGTCAAGAGTCCCAGTTCAGATACAGCCATCTAGAAAAAATGCAGGGAATGGATGTCACCGACAGCAGCAAGAGCATAAGTTGGACCTTTATCTGCACCAGAGTCTCAGATTACTAAATGAAGCAGTGCCACCTATCATGCAGCAATTTTCTTTTCAGATATTTTTGAAATGATGTATTTAAGCTTTCTCTTTTCAAAATGTAATGTTCAAAAGAACTATTAATTCCAAAGTAGTTTAGGAAGTTAGCAATTTTGGCAGTGAACAGTTCCTTAACTGTCCTTTTGAAATTTTATATAAAATGAATTCAGAAAGAAAAGTGAGGGTTCCGAGTTTTGGACATCCGAAGCAGAAACTACTTGTATTCTCAATCTTCGTGTGGATTTGAATAAAAAGTTCGAAGTGATTCCAGACAGTTGTTGAGTACAAAATGTGTTTCCTGTTATTTTCATTTTATGTTTTTATTCATAGAATAGAGTAATGAAGTTGATGGCCTTTAATATCATAGTTCTACAAACTCAGATTCCTGCGAGTTAAAGTTAAAAGTACCTTAATTATGCGCTCATCTTTTCTATATGTCATGCCATGCTAATTTCATGTTTCCTCTAAAGTTGAAAACAAAGGTTCTGCATTAAGCAGCCTGTGTTGAAGACTTTCCACTATCCTTTCGCACTACTCTTTCATTAAAATTGTATTCATCATCAGAAGGCCACTTTGAATAATTGTTTTTTCTCATATAAGATTTAAAGACAATATCTTTATAATTATAATTTCTGGGGTTTTAAAACAATGGGACAACCAACTTATTTAATCATAGTTTTAAATAAATGTCTTGGGCACTGACCTCTCCTCAACCAGAGGTTGTCTTCGAAGGTACAACAGATATAATCTTGAAAATTGTTAATTGTTTTAAGAAGCATTGATCTTGTCACTTGAGCAACTATCATTGGTATTACTGGCAACATTTTTCTGGCATTGTTAAGTTTGAGCACTTCCCCTTGTGGTTGAGATTGTCATTCATTTATCGTTTAAGTACCTTATTGTTCATAATTGAAAATCATTATAATCAAGTACTTAATTTTTTTTAATAATTTCACCTTAAGAGCACTCACATTTTACACTTGCATCTTAGGATTAGCCTCTTGCATTAATTAATTTACTTCCAAGCATAAGCTTGGTCGATAAATACATTGGCCCACCTTTCTCATCTATCTTGAGGAGTTTAGCACCTCTTTGGTGGTTGACACAGTGACCTTGCAGTCGTCAGAGTCACATTCTCTGCAACACTGAAGGCATCGTGTGGTTAGAACCAAAGGGGAGGTATTGTTAATCAAGCCTTAGCTTGCTTCGCCTTGGCTTCTCTCTCACAACCTACTCTAGAGACTAGCTTCAAAACAATTAAGAGGAAGGACACATTTAGAATAGGCATATAACTTAAAATAAACCAAGACTCTGCATCTCACCTAGATTGTAGGATTTGCATCTCATTTAGGATAGTGAAGCATCCTTAAGCAACAATTATTCATCCGATGACTTGGTCAATATTTTGTTTTAAGCAAGTAATTGAATCCATTTAAGGCACTAGTCTTCCACGATAATCTAATTTAATCATTTAAGTTGCTAATTCAACCAAGTTGCTAAGCCATTCAGTGGTATCTCCCATATTCACATTTCATAGGGACTACCCCCCATAGCTTGTTGTAGGGAGACAACTAAAACGGAGAGGGTCGGGATCAGAATGACAGCCCCCACCTTGAACGTTGTCACATCTTGCATGTACAATTTGGGCGACAACAATCTCGAAGCTCATTTTCTTCCAAGACAAGGAGTATCCTGATCTTCCAAGATCTGAAATCGGTGGCACCATCCACCCTATCTTCTACTCTGAGACTTGGCACCATTTTGACAAGAGATCTAAAATCCAATCAAGCTGCTAAATACTGTCTCTTAGGCTAACTTTAATGGATGATATTCCAACAAAGCTCAAATTCCATGTTGAAATTCTAAGGCAAGTGCAGTGGAATACAATTTCTTGCCAGATAATTACTTCCTAATGATTTTCAAACAATATTTTATTGCTATCATTGAATAATTATACTTAGAAAATCTCAACAGTAAATGCAACGAAAACAATAAAGATCATAGAAAGACATCCATGCAAAATAGAAACAATAATTTTACCCTAGGAAACCCAACCTTCAGAGAAAACCCAACAAACTTTTCTTAAGGAGAAATTGTTTTTCAACAAGGTTTACAAATCATAATTTTGTCTAGAAATCTATGCCAATAATCCAAGTCAAATACCAGTCAAACCTGGTCAACAACAAGTCAATGTTGGTCAAACCACCAATCTGCAATCAACAATCCACACATGCAATTGCAGTGAACACTGCGGTCAATTCGCACGTGTTTTCAACTCTCAACCCTAATCAAATCTCGATCAAACAAATGTGATCAACCCTCAGTCAAACTCAGTCAAGGTTGTATTCAACTCAATTGGTCAAACTCATCCAAAACTTGGTCAAAGCTTCTTCACACATACGACCAAGAGAGAGGAGTATAAATGAAGAAAAGATGATCTCCAAAACAAATTTCTCCTTCGCTAAATTTCTCCTCCACTAGAAAATAGCAATGAGCTTGCTATGTTGATTGATTTGCCTCTCACATGTTTGTCTATTTATATAGAGCTCTAAAGTGAGTGCACACCCATAGAGGTGGCTCTTTACCCCCTCACTTATGGATCCTACATGACAACTCAACATTAGACTAGAATTGTTAACCCCACTAATGGGTAAAAACACATTAGATAAACAAATCAAACTCACTCTACAAAATAGATCATTCCACCTTGGAGCTAGGAATGTGAGTACCATGGGCCATTTACCCCTAGCTAAATCAACATGGCCCCATGGGTAAATGTCAATCTCCTCTAGTCAATTTAGCATGACCCCATGGGAGATGTCTGCCCCTGGACCATTCACCCCTGGCCAAATCAGCATGGCTTCTTTGGGTGAATGTATCATTCCCCCACTAGTCAAATTTGCATAACCCCGGGGGAGAATCTCTACCTGGTCCTGCAAAAACATCAACATAAAATACCACCAATACTAGAACCACATACAAGAATCTCATCTTGAAAAACACTAACAATTTGATAAATCAATGTGTGAAGCACATTTGCCATTGCATAAGATTTTTGTGTAAAGAAGTCTTCTTTAAGGTAAGATTGTCCCTTTCTATTGTCACTCAAAGACTCACAAGTTCTTGGAAGAGAACATACAAAGCATAAAATAGGAGGAATGCTAAATATCATGGAAGACTAGATATGGTATTTACAAAGACCATTTGTTACTATCACATTTCATTTGCAAAGAATGTAGCTTGGAATTTGAACCAATTCCTCAATGGAACAAATAATACACCCTAAATGTTATTAGGCATCATTCATTAACCATCTTAATCTACACTCTTCACCTCTTTGTGATTTAAATTACACAATCAAAATTATTCATCTAGGGAATTAATGTACTCAATACCTACCCCTACAATTTCATCTATATGACTGTTCACAACCATTACCAAAATAAGAAAGACAATGTAAAAATTTCCAATTGATTCTTTGTCTCAATTTCCAATTGGAGTTGAGTCGATTAAACTTTTGGGAAAGTCTACTCACCACTAGGCCATCAAAAATCAATTCCAATGACATAATTGCTCCATATACAACCCATACAAAATGCCCACAAACTAGTGAGGGAAGTTTACGCTGGATTATGTGAATTAGCAACCTAGCTAAAAAGAAGCAATGAATCCTTTTTCTTACAACCATCAATTTCAGGTAATAAAGTATATCCAATAGTTGGCATCACAAAATCATTAATGTACTTCACTTGCACATAGAGAATGAATTCTCACACCATAAATTAACAAGGTATCAATTTAACATGAAGAAGAATGGCATTAAACACATATGAGAGATTCTCACAACAATCAACCGAAATGAACTAAAAATTTTTACCTACAAACCCAAATGGGAAAACCAACATTCGATGGTTGCTCAGTCTTCATTTCAAAAATCTTTGGTATAATGCAGCTCCTGGCTACCTATGCATCTTCCTCTCTTAACCAACAGAAAGCCATCTGAGAGTGAAAGGAATTGGGGAAAATGGAAAGAATTGGGGGTAAGGCGAAGGCCAACAACCATCACCCTTCATTTCCCATTCCTCAACCTTTTCTCCTATCCTATTTTTTTCATTTAATTCACTTTTTATTTTTCATTTCGTCTTGTTCACTTTACATTTGCATTGATTTTCATAGTTGTTAACATTCTTTAATTGTTGAATTGGCTTGCAAGTATTGATTCTTACAACTATTTGTTGGTTTGGATCCATTTCAAATCATCATTGATGACTTCTCTTGCAAAAGTTAGATCTACTTCCCAAAAACCAAGGATGAGGTCGTTGGTAGGTTTCAGGAGTTCAAAGCTTTATTTGAAAATCGAACAAGAAAGAAGATCAAAGCCCTAAGATCAAGCAATGGGGTCAATAAACTTCCAAGGAGTTTGAGGGTTTTTGCAAGGAGGAAAGAATCAAGAGGGACTTGATTTTTCATTACAACCTACAATACAAAGCAAAAGAATCAATCCATCATAAGGATTGCTAAGGTTGTGATTCATGACCAAGACTTGCCAATGTTTCTTTGGGCAAAATGATCTACTACCAAAATTGGTGTCCTCACAAGACCTTGGAGGACAAGACACCCAAGGAGGCATTCATTGGTGCGAAGCAAAAGGAAACTCATTTCCACATCTTTTCTTGTCCAATTTGTATGCATGTAACAGTAGAGAAGAGGAGGAAGTTGGACCCTCCAATAGGAAACGTTTATTTGTAGGTTACAATGAGACTTCCAAGGCTTACAAGGTCTATATTCTAGTGCAAAGGAAGACAATAGTGAGTAGGGATGTAAAGTTTGAGGAAGAATTTGCATCCAAGAAGTCCCATGAATGTATTATAGTGACAAATGATGAGGAGTTGGAAGCCTCAAAGGTTGAGCTAGGATTTGTTAGTTTTTGGTAGCATCGGAAGTGCTCTAGCATTGAAAATTGGTGGAGAGGCTAAGACACATGAGTTCTAAAGAACCCAGAAATCGTTTGGTGAAATTCCACCCGGATTGTATTTTATTAAAATAATTAATTTTTAATGGGGTTCCAAGTCTAAACTTAGGGAAATTTAAAATATTAATGGGTATTAATCAAAATATGGGTGAGAATGATCTAGAAGGCAGATCAAGTCAAGTTTTAATCTTAGCCGTTGATTAGAGACTTAATCTCGGCCGTTGAAGTCTCAACCGGAAAAGTATAAGAAGGAGGCTTGGGGTTCATTTAGAAATACAAAGAGAGATTGAGGAAATCGATTTTCTGAGGTGAGAAGTTCTCAGGAGGAAAATCGATTGGGGAGATTTGCAGCAGAGGGGCAATGAGGTTCCGGGAGAAGGACTTTCCAGAGAATACAAGGCAGAGAAAGGACAAAAGATGTCCAAAGGAGGGTTGGCATTGGCCTATGAAGTGCTAACGCAAAGACAACGCTGTCAGTGAGGGTAAGTCGAGTTTCTGCAAAGGGAATTTGAAGTTAAGTTGTCAGAAGCCAGGGTGTGAGACTAGAGGCAAGCAAGTCGAATTCTCAACCAACAGAAGATCTAGAGCAGAGAGGCAGTGTAATACCCAGGAGAGGTGACGCAGTTTGATGCAGAGGCCATCAGAAGGTGACACAGAGCCTCCCAGAGTTGAGGATCAGTCACTGATTCTCCAATGAAAAGGGTTTTTCCGAGGACTATTGTGTCCAAAAATAAGTGTGTCTTGTGTATCTTGTTCTTTGCTCAGTTTCTTTGTTTCATGCAAATCAAATCTAAGTAGTGTAGGTTGAAGAAGTAATTTGCTTCAATATTCAGAAGAATAACTATTGGGTGTGGAGCCTGATTATCTTCGGTATTCAAAGGTATCACCACATTGGACCCTAGTTCGAAATGGGGGCGCCCATAAAATATTCGCTGCAGGGGGGTCCAGGGGGGGCGGCTGCGACCTTTGGAGAGCCCCCCCCCTGGCGGGGGGTTTCAAGGGCAACGCCCCCAAAGCTAAAAACAAATGTAAAATTGCCTTGTAAAAATATAGTAATTTCTAGTTCATTAGGCGGATGATCTGGTGGTAGAACTTATGTTTAGTTTAGGATTTTTTGCCCTAGAAGGCAACCCCTCTCTTTGTATGAGGGTATTGTATTAAGTCTGTGTAATATATGTGTATTCTCCGAGCGAGAAGCGGAGAGGTGAGACTGTGAGAGAAAACAGAGGATATTACAGCGGATCTGTTGTAGGTTGTGTCTCTTCATTTTGTTGGATAATAGAAAGGAAGGACTGGCTGTTCGGGGTGGACGTAGCTCAAACTGGGTGAACCATGTATATCTGTGTCTCTCTTGTTTTATGTGTTTTCTGTGTTTATATTTCTGCAATATTTTATGTGTTCCATTGCTCCGTAATATATAATTTTCTAACAATAACTTGATGAATGTAATTAAAATCAAATAGGTGAAGTAGATTCAGATTTGCTGCAATAGGGGTTCCTTGAGGATTAGGAATTTTCACATGGTATCAGAGCATTGATTTTGAAACAGGAAGAGCAGATCCAGCGCTGGGCAGAGAGGCCAATAGTTGCACTTGGCAGCAATTCGAATCCCCTTGAAGGGATTACACAATCCTTGCTGAGAAGCAAAGATTTTAAGGAAATCTCTCTATGAGAGAGTCGACAGAGAGGTATGATTTATGAATCGTGAGCTTGCAAAGGTAGAGGGAGTGACGCAGAGCCTCAACGCAGTGCTTGAAGGGCGCAGTTTCTGGCGGGGCATAAATCCGTCGGAAATTAGTGAAGACACATAGAAGGGGAATTTTCTCCTCAAAGAACTTTTTGCTAGAAAGTTTGAATTTCTCACTTGCTAAGCAATGACTAGAGGAGTCAGTTCGACAGTTGGGTGAGATGGCATCGCATGGGCTCAGAGATCAGGACAGGTTGGAAGGTGCTTCCAAATATGTCATATGGAAGACCAAAATCTTAGTTGTTTTGGAGGAGTACGATCTCGAAGCCTACGTCAAGAGCGTTGTGGTTGTTCCTACTCACAATGATCAAAGGAAGAAGTACAAGGTCGAGCAGGGGAACGGGAAGAGGCTCATTCTCGATGGAGTTCGACATCATGTGGTCTCACATTTGCAGGGCAAGGATATAGACCAAGAGATGTGGGAAGCCTTGTCTTCTCTGTATGAAGGCTCTTCCGAACAACGGAAGATGTAACTAGAACAGAAGTTGCAGCGGACATTGATGTAGAAGGGAGGAGGAGTTAACTCCTATATTCAACGCCTTCAGGACACCAGAGACCAGCTTGCTACAGTGGGGTCCACTCCTCAGTCTACCGTGATAGCAAGGACGGCCCTGAATGGAGTCTCGGATGAATGGAAAGTCTTCACCCAAAGCATATTGGGCAGGGAAAGACTACCTTCATGGGAGGAGATGTGGGCAGCTCTTCAACAAGAAGAATTAAGGAGGGACCTTGTAAAGGTCAACCTCAATGGCAACAATGGGAGTAGCACGAAGACCACGAAGGAGGAGGAGAACGCAGCTCTAGCATCAAGGGGACATCAGAAGCAGAAACGAAAGAAGGACATTTCGAAGGTAAAATGTTTTAGTTGTGGTGAAATGGGCCACTATGCATCCTAGTGTCCTTTGAAGAAAAAGGATAAGGATGAGAAACATGATCCTAAGGCTGCTCTAGCAAAGATTGACGAATATGAGTTTGCCATGAGTGCCCACGCATCTCCAGGAGGGAGATGGGGCAATATTGAGTTGTAGTTAGGAGAACTACATGTGGGCAGGATCCTTGAAGAGTCCATCTCTTGGAGCAATTCCTTGCTACGGAAGCCCAAGATTTAGCAATAGCGAGATGGACTTAGTGTCAGATGATGCAATGGATTGTTTGGAGGACAGATGTAGTAGCCGAAGACCAGAGACTGATCAACGCAGAGCAAGGTTGGCAACAGTGCAGTTGGCACAGTGCAGAAGTCAGCAGCAGTGCAAAAGATTCAGAGGGTCAGAGACTAGAGCAGTCAGATTCCAACATTCATGGTATTATGTTGAACACAATTAAGGTTAGTTCATTTTGGATGTTTTTCAGTTGCTTCTCTCAGCAACTGAATCGTAGTACGAATGCATTGTTATCAATGGCAGTGTTAGCAGCATAGCAGATTCAAGATTTGAGAGGGAATTGTAGTACAGATGCAGCAGTGGCAGTGGCAGTGTCATGGGCAGTTGTACAGTAGCAACAACAGCATAGTGTTGGTGGCAGCGACAGTGCAGAAAGGAGGTGCTTCAAAGACAAAGCAGCATGCAGGTGGACATTGTTGCTAGAACACTTTCCTCGCTAAGAGAGAGTGTTAGATTTTGGTAGCATCGGAAGTGCTCTA
>APFE031661306.1:98009-174507 GCA_000404065.3 Pinus taeda
AAGAAATGTTCACTGGTAAGAAACCTGACGTATCTCATTTTAGAATTTTTGGAAGTCCTATATATTTTCATGTGCCGAAAGAGAAAAGGAATAAATTGGGTGCATCTGGAAATAAAGGAATCTTCGTGGGCTATAGCGAAAATACTAAGGCAACTCATTTCCACATCTTTGCTTCTCCAATTTATATGCATGTAACAGTAGAGAAGAGGAGGAAGTTGGACCCTCCAATAGGAAAGGTTTATTTGTAGGCTACAATGAGACTTCCAAGGCTTAAAAGGTCTATATTCTAGTGCAAAGGAAGACAATAGTGAGCAGGGATGTAAAGTTTGAGGAAGAATTTGCATCCAAGAAGTCCCATGAATGTATTATAGTGACAAATGATGAGGAGTTGGGCCTCAAAGGTTGAGCTAGGATCTATTAGTTTTTGATAGCATCGGAAGTGCTCTAGCCTTGAAAATTGGTGGAGAGGCTAAGACACGTGAGTTCTAAAGAACCCAGAAACCATTTGGCGAAATTCCACCCGGATTGTATTTTATTAAAATAATCATATTTTTAATGGGGTTTCTAAGTCTAAACTTAGGGAAATTAAAATATTAATGGGTATTAACCAAAATATGGGTGAGAATGATCTAGAAGGCGGATCAAGTCAAGTTTTAATCTTAGCCGTTGATTAGAGACTTAATCTCGAGCATTGAAGCCTCAACGAGAAAAGTATAAGGAGGCTTGGGGTTCATTTAGAAATACACAGAGAGATTGAGGAAATCGATCTTCTGAGGTGAGAAGTTCTCGGGAGGAAGATCGATTAGGGAGATCTTACAGCAGAGGGGCAGTGAGATTCCGAGAGGACTTTCCGGAGAATACAAGGCAAAAAAAAGGACAGAAGACGTCCAGAGGAGGGTTGATGCTGGCTTACGCGATGCTGATGCAGAGGCAGCACAGTCAGTGAGGGGAAGTCGAGTTTTTGCAGAGGGAATTCGAAGTTTAGTTGTCGGAAGCCAGGGTGTGAGACTGGAGGCAAGAAAGTCGAATTCTCAACTAGCATAAGATCTAGAGCAGACAGGTGGCGTAATGCCAAGGAGAGGTGACACAAAAGTTGCCCAAGGTGACGCAATTTGACACAGAGGCCATCAGAACGTGACGCAGAGCCTCCCAGAGCTGAGGATCAGTCATTGATTCTCCAGTGATAGGGTGAGATTATTTCACTAGTCTTTTGTCCAGTATTTTCTTTGTAAAGGATTGCTAGTTGAGCATCCTAGATTTCTATTCAGAATTTTCTCCTGCATAATGATAAACCCTCAGAGCTACTGCACCGGTTTTCCCGCATTGGGTTTTTCCAGGGACTATTGTGTCCAAAACTAAGTGTGTCCTATGTATCTTGTTCTTTGCTCAGTTTCCTTGTTTCATGTAAATCAAATTTAAGTAGTTTAGGCTGCAGAAGTAATTTGTTTCAGTATTCAAAAGAATAACTTGATGAATGTAATTAAAATCAAGTAGGTGAAGTAGATTCGGATTTGCTGCAGTAGGGGTTCCTTGAGGATTAGGAATTTTCACAGGCTTACCCATGACTTCAAAAGTAGTACAATAGCCTTAAAGTGAAGAGGAGGATACAATATCCCCTTCCACTTCTATCATGAGACTTGGGTGGTTCACTCAGATATGGAGGATGTTATGTTGAGGCTCTTGGGAGCACATCTAGAGAGAGTAGAGATTCAAAGAAATTTCCAAACTACATGACATTAATGAGCAACATCATAGATTTTAAGACTTCCAACTTCCAGAAGGCAACAAACTAGTGGATATGGTGAGATGTTATGGTGGAGAAGTACACCTCCATCATGAAAAATTATGTTTGGTACATAGTGTGAAACCAAAAAGGAAGTCAATATTGAGTTCCAAGTGGCTCTAAAAAATCAAGCACACAACAAATGGTGAGAGGGTTCTTTTTGAAGGAGGGAGTGGACTATATGGAAGTCAATTGTGAGCTCCAAGTGGCTCTACAAGATCAAGCACACAACATATGGCAAGAAGGTTCTCTTAGAAAGAGGAAATGCACTATGAGGAGACATTTATTCTAGTTGCTAGGTACACTTCCATTAGAGTAATTATGTCCTTAGTTTCATTTATGGGATGGAGGATACATCGAATGAATGTAAATACAACTTTCCTTAATGGGATCATTGAGGAACAAGCGTACATAGAGCAACCTCATGGATTTGAGGTAAATGCAAAAAGTCCCATGTTCACATGCTTAAGAAGGCCTTGTATGGACTCCCGCAGGAAACAATAGCATGGAATTCCAAGATAGATGGATATCTCTAGAGTAAGGCCTTCACCAAAAGCAAAGCAGATCATAACTTATATTATATATTTGTTGGGATTGATTTGCTCATTTTGGTGTTGTATGTATATGACTCAATGTTGCACGAAGAGGGGACGGGGAAGCGTCATTTTCCAAAAATCTAGGAAGCGAAGCGTTTGCGGAAGCATCTGCTATATATATATATATAGATTGCATTTATACTCGAAACAAACATCCCAAACAGGCAGAAGCGTCCAAAACAGGGGGAAGCATCCAAAACAGGCGGAAACGCGCTTACGAATTTTGGAAGTGCGCTTTTGGGGACGCTTCGTGGACGCATCCGCACTGGACGCGCTTCGGGCCTTAGAACCAGGGGGGGACGTTTCCTGCAACATTGATATGACTTGTTTCTTACAGGTGCAGAGAAGCTCATTGCAAGGTGCAAAGTAGACATCACAAATGAGTTTGAGATGAAGGACACTGGCATGATGCATTACTTCTTAGGTTTGGAGGTTTGGCAAAGTCCAAGCAAGATTATCCTTGGGAAAGGTAAGCATGCAGTTGATATCTTGAAGTAGTTTTGGATGGAGGACTGCAAATGTATGGCCACATTCTTGATTGCTAATCAGAAGAAGGTGACAGCTTCAGATTCAAAACCGATGGATCCCACATTGTAAATGCAACTGATAGGTTCCTTGATGTATTTGGTCAACTTTAGATCAAATCTACATTTTGTAGTGAACACCTTGAATCAGTTCGTGGTGGAGCCGAAGCAGAAGCATTAGATAGCAGAAAAACATGTGCTCAAATATTTGAAGGGCACATTGGAATATGGTCTAAGATATCTTGGGGATGGTGAAGTGAAATTGCAGTGGTATTTAGACTTAGATTCGAAAAGCAGTGCAACAGATAGGAAGAGAACCTCAAGGTGTTGCTTCAGGTTGGGATCGGTGATGATATCATGGATCATCAGGAAGCAGACTTACATAGCACTTAACTTACCAGATGCATAATACATGGCAGCCAATACTGCTAGTTGTGAGGCCATCTAGCTATGCAAGTTACTTGCAGGATCATTTTATTAGGAGTTACTTAACTTACCAGATGTGTAGTACATGGCAGCCAATACTGCTAGTTGTGAGGCCATCTAGCTATGGAAGTTACTTGCGGAATCATTTTATTAGGAGTTGAACCCCACAGTCATTTACTGTGATAATTGGAGTTGTACCAAACTCTCTAAGAATTTGGTGTTTCATGGCAGATCAAAGCACATAGAGATCAGATATCACTTCATAGAAGATGAGATTCAAAAGGGTTAGTAAAGCTCTAATATATTCCCATAGAGCAGCAAGTAGCTAATATTCTGACCAAGTCCTTATCAAAAGGGAAGCTTGAAGAATTCAGAGACAGACTCTGAATTCATGTCTATATAATTATATAGACATCAAGATGTACACTTTTTGAATAGTTAGAAAATTCCCAATAGACATTCATCAATGATCAAACACAAGTGTCAAGAATACAATGTACATCATAGATTCAGAAATAACCATAAAGTGTAGTTTTTTCCTTCAATGTCATCAAAATGTATTATATAGATAAGATCATAGATAGGAATGCCAATTGAAAAACACAAAATATGGAAGTAGATGAATCTCATCCCATTAACAGCAGTAGTATCACCATCAAATGCAGAGGACGAGGAGGAGCACTACAATCAACATTCTTCCCTTTCCTTTCAGCTTGGGCAGTGGCACTTAACAATTGAGCCATAAATTCAATAAGATGATTGTAAAAGAATATGCTGTTAGTGAAATGACAAACACAGCAAAATAATGGCAGCCTTTATATGCTATCTCATTTGCTGTTCTTTGATATCCTTCTCCGCTAAGATTTCTGCAAGAACTTGTGAGTTAAATGGGGACAAATGTCCCTTTATTTCAGTGTTGGGTGCGTTTTTTATCATCCTGCGAGTCTGAGTTGTTGGGACTCATCATTCTATGAGTCGGATTCACATGGAACACGTGTCCTACACAGAACACCTATCACACATGAGTCCAACAAATAGAAAGGCAAATCACTGGCTCAGTGAGTCTGATTTATAATACGTAAAAAGAGGAGAAGTATCAGCTATGCTAGTTCCAAAGGATTTTTATGGGTTTATTATATGCACTGTCAGGAATAATATACAAAAGAATTCAAATAATATTGCACCATACAACCCCCGATTGGGATGCGGGCCAACAGTTGGGACAGCCTGGTCAAATTAATGATTGGTACCTCTGAAATTAGTACTGCCGCCCCCCACATGCTCACGGCAATGGGTGTGATGACCCTTGGCATGAGTGCATACGAGGGTGGTGGGAAAGGTGGCGGGACAAGAGGTGAGGTGAGAAATAAAGGAAGGCACAGTAGGTATGCGAGCATTGTTAGAGTGTATGCCTGTGGCGGAAGGTGGTGTTGCAGAGGTCTGGCAAGGAGACGGACCTTGCGACTCCAAGCTCGGAGAAGACCTGCAATTGAACCCGGGTATGTTTTTCGGCCTTATTCCTCCACTGTAATGATGTTATGGTTGGGGTTTCATTGGTGTAAGAGGGGGGAAAATAGGAAGATGTCCTGGGGGGTAGAGAACAACTGGTGGCAATGGGCCAAACTAGGGCCAAACTCCATGTGGGTCATCTTATTTATGGCAGCTGATATTTTTCCTTAATTCCTCTCGTCAAGAGCTGTAGGATTGATCTAACGATCATCCGATTCCGACAAGTATTTAAGGAGATATGAATTTATTTGTATTGACTTGACAAATTGTCAAGGTCGGCCAGCAACTAAATGTGTGGCACACATGCCCAACATATCATATAAATACAAGTGAGGTTGAGTCATTATTCACTCATCTCATCTCTCACACATTCTTCTCTCCTTCGTTGATTGGGTTTACACACAAGGAAGAGAAGCTCACACGTGGGAAGAAGGAGGACACAGAAGGGCAAGGAAGGAGGGCGCAGGAGGACACAAAAGCTGCAGCAAGACGTTTTGGACAGCGTTGACTTTTCACGTGTGCGGTTTTGGTGTGGCAACCTCTCCTAGGTATGCCGCAATTTTTGGCACACAAACCAAGGCAATCTGACCTATGGTTTGACCAGCATTGACTGCCCTAGTTTGGGGCAGCAGGTTGACTTCAGTTGACTGCAGTTTGACTGTGTTTTTGGGGCTGCTTATGGGTTGCTTCTTCTTGCTGTTGGAGGACTAGATGACCAGGAAATTGACCAATCATATTGTAGGTCAATTTCATCTTGTTTGACCAGATTTGACTTTGCTGGTTAGGGTTTGCTGCTGCTGTCATAAAATTACATATTTATGTATTTGTACTATTTCTCTCAACTGAACTATTGAAGACTAAAGAAGAATTGATCAAAGGGTTTCCCCACATTGGGGTTTGTCTTTGGCTAGCCGCCACATCTAGTGTCTCTTGTCTTGGCTTGTTTTCTGTCCATCTATTAATGTTCTATCAGCATTTGACTTTACGTTTATGTGATTGCTAAATAGTGGCTAATAAGAAGAAATCGAAGGAAACTACACTAAGCATATAACATACCATAAATTAACATGGTATCGGAGCTGAGGTGAAGACAAAGCCCAAGCAAGAGCAAGGGCAAGAGAAATCACCAAAGGTTGTTGAAGCAATCTTAAAAGCTTCATGGGGTCCTCATCACACTTCCCCACTGAAGACAAGCTCCGTGAGAAGTCTGACTATCACTGATGGAAGATGTCTCTCGATCTAACATTGGAAGAGAAGGAAGTGTTAAACCATGTGAGAGGCAAAATCGTTGAGCCTCCATCAAATGCATTTGTTGTTGCCAGGAACAAGTGGACCAGGGAAGAAGTCAAAGCAAAGAAGATCATCTGAGACTCTATCGACAAGCCCCTGGTGGCCTACATTTCCGAACTGACCACCTCCAAGGAAATCTACGATAGATTGGTAAGCCTATTTAAAGTTAGTGATGCAAATCAAGTTTTGTTCCTTAGAAATAAGCTGAAGGGAATTAAAAAGGGCAAAGATGAGAGTATGCAAGCCTACTTCTTAAGCATCACCGAGATCAAGAATGGTCTCCTATCGATTGGGGAAGTCGTTCCTAATAGGGAACTAACCATCACAACTCTCGGAGGGCTCCCATCTGAATGGTATATATTCAGAACCACTCTTCTCAACAATAATGTAATCCCAAGATTTGAGGAACTGATGGCGAGATGCATTCAAGAAGAAACAAGGATGGAAGAGCAGGAAATACCTGCACTTAGAGGCAATCTCGCTGCATTCTCCTCTCATGCTAAAAGGAGAAATAATTCCAAGGCAAAATCTAAGGGAAAGGTCGGACCGAAAGGTGGAAGGAAAGGTAGATGTTACATTTGCAACAAAATTGGCCACTATGCGAGGGAGTGCCCTGATAGAAAGGACACATCTCATGACGATGATCAAAATCACTCCCGAGGCAATTCCAACCACAATCAAAGGAAGGTCGGGTTCAATGGCAAACGAAAGAGGAATGACGGAAATCAAGGAAAGGGTCAACCCTCCAAGAAGGCAAGAAACTCCAGGTATGAATCTAACGTTGTTAACAATAAGCAAGAAGAATATTATCTACCAGCGGCCCTCTCTACTACTGCTCCCCCGGACTCGTTGGGAAATTGGCTTATTAATAGTGGTGCCTCAAGGCACTTCATTGGTTACAAAGAAGCTCTCTCTAATCTGATAGAGAAGGAGACCAACCTGGAAATTGTTCTTGGGGACAACTCCAAATATCCCGTGAAAGGCATAGGGAATGTCTCTCTTCAATTGAATCAGGGTAATACAATTCACTTGCAAGAAGTCCTATATGTACCTAATCTCAAAAGGAACCTGGTGTCCCTTTCGGCAATGGAAGACAAAGGCTACAAGTTGGCCTTCATCAATGGCAAGGTACGTGTATGGAAAAAGAATTTCAAAGATGCTTTCACTCTTGGGTTTCAGGTTGACTCTTTGTATCATGTCGGAGGAAGTCTGTTGGGTGTCATGACTTGTGACACATCTCTTGAGTCCGAACTATGGCACTGGAGGTTTGCCCACCTTCATTATAAAGCTCTACCCGATGTGAGACAAATGGTAACCGAGATGCTTGAGTTCAAATTAGAGCAAGAAGGTGTATGTCCTGGATGTGCCGAAGGAAAGCTCAAAAGGGGACCATTCCCCTCAAGCCATGGCAAGACCTCCGATATATTGCAGTTGGTTCACTCTGACATATCTAGTATGATGCCTGTGAATTCCTGGGGAGGATATTTATATTACTTCACTTTTACAGATGATTATTCTCGCAAGACTTGGATATACTTCTTGAAAAAGAAGGATGAAGTGTTCTCCTTGTTTCGTCACTTCAAAGCCTTGATCAAGAATCAAATCGAAAAGAAGATCAAGATCTTAAGGACTGATAATGGGACTGAGTATGAACCCAATGAGTTCCATGACTTTTGCAAAGAGGCTGGCATTAAGAGGGAGACTACAACACCATATACTCCTGAGCAGAATGGTGTGGCGAAAAGGAAAAATTGTACAATTGTGGAAGTTGTCCATGCTATGCTCCATGATCAAAGACTTCCAAAGTTTCTATGGGCCGAAGCTGCGAATATCGTCGTATATGTGCAAAATTGATGCCCTCATCAAGCATTTGGTTCCAAGACTCCCAAAGAAATGTTCATTGGTAAGAAACCTAACGGATCTCATTTTAGAATTTTTGGAAGTCCTATATATTTTCATGTGCCGAAAGAGAAAAGGAATAGATTGGGTGCATCTAGAAAGAAAGGAATCTCCGTGGGCTATAGCAAAAATACTAAGAGCTATAGAATCTATGTAGTTGGTCAAAGGGATGTTGAGATTAGCCATGATGTCACCTTTGACGAAGATATGGCTCTTAGCAAAGTTGACAATCTTCCTATACTAAGGAAATCTGGGGAAGTTGTCACCAAGAAACCAGTGGAAAAGGAAGATGAGACGATGCTCGATGTAGAAGAACCTATAGATCCTATTGATCCCCCTCCGCAAGAACCTTCCTCTTCTAGGACGAGTCCTTAATGGCTCGGGGGGACACTTGATGATGCCTAAGGACACATTGCACCCAAAGGGACTTTCCGTGAAAGTAAGAAGTCGGCCAGGTATTAGGGATACTTGACCATCATGAACATGATCATTCAAAATGAGCCTTCATTGTTCGCAGAAGTTGTCAAGCATCAAGTATGGAAGGATGTTATGACTGAGCAATATGAGTCCATCATGAAGAACGATGTCTGGGATGTGGTCCCCAAACCCCAGGACAAAGCAGTTATCACTTCGAAATGGCTTTACAAGATGAAGCACGGAGCTGATGGAAGTGTTGAAAAGTATAAGGCTTGTTTTGTCTCTCGTGGCTTCTCTCAGAAGGAAGGTATAGACTATGACGAGATATTTGCACCTGTTGCCTGATATACCACCATCCGCTCAATCATAGCCCTTACTGCTTCGCAAGGATGGAACCTACATCAGATGGATGTCAAGACCGAGTTCTTGCAAGGTTCGATCAAAGAAGAAGTTTATCTGGAACAACCCGAAGGATTTGAGATTCATGATCGGGAATCGCATGTGTGCAGGTTGAAGAAATCCCTCTATGGGCTAAAGCAAGCACCCCAAGTGTGGTATGAGAGGATCGATAACTACTTGATGAAGCTGGGATTCACTAGGAGTGAAGCCGACCCTAACCTTTACTTTAAGGTTGAAGATGACAAACCTCTCATACTAGTGTTGTACATTGAAAACCTCTTTCTGACAGGTGCAGACCCTCTCATTCAGAAATGTAAGAGGAAGTTGGCTTCTGAGTTTGAGATGAAGGACCTGGGACTGATGCACTATTTCCTAGGACTAGAAGTCTGGCAAAAGCCAAGGGAGATTTTCCTATCTCAAGGAAAATATGTGGTGAAGATATTGGAGAGATTCGGTATGGTGGACTGCAAGCCCGTGACTACCCCGATGGAGCTTAACTTCAAGAAGTTAAGCGGTAGTGCTGTTGGACCTGTTCTACAAAATGCTACCGAGTATCGTCAACTCATCGGAGCATTAATGTTCTTGGTGAACTCTCATCTGGTTATATGTTTTGCAGTCAACACGTTGAGTCAACATATGGTTGAGCCTCACCACACACATTGGATTGGTGCCAAGAATCTATTGAGATACCTTCGTGGCACAATCACTCATGGGTTGAGATACACTGCCGGAGATGTGAGACTACATGGATATATCGATGTTGATTGGGCAGGCAATGTGGTGGACCGAAAGAGCACTTTCGGGTGTTGTTTCTCTTTGGGATCTGCCTCGATATCCTGGATGAGCAGGAAGCAGAAGTCGGTGGCTTTGAGCACCGCTGAGGCAAAGTACATTGTTGCGAGTATGGCCTCTTGTGAGGTGGTCTGGTTGTGAAAGCTCTTCAGTGAGCTGTTTGGATTTACATTGGATACTACAGTGATCCTATGTGACAACCAGAGCGAGATTCGTTTACCAGAGAATCCCGTATTTCATGATCGCTCCAAGCATATCGATATCAGGTACCACTATATCCGAGATATGGTGCAGAGGGGAGCAATAAGGCTCCAACATATCAGTACAGATGAGCAGGTCGCCGACATTTTGACGAAGCCCCTGGGAAAGGTCAAATTCTTGACTTTCCGAGAACGACTTGGTGTTGTTGAGAGACCCTCTTATGAGGGTCGTGTATGAAACATACATTGAGCTCTAGGAGCTCCGGGGGGCTTGGGGTACTTCTTAGAGCGACATGCGACCACAGGGCAACTCACCCTCCCCTAGTGGTGCGCTATGTACAGGGTGAAAGGTTCAACCTTCCCCTATGATACCCATGGCGACTTAAGGACATGATGATTAGTTCTCCTATCGAAGCATCCTACCCATGCAGTATGGGACTCATGGGAAGTACCTCTCATCTGATCAATGAGCAGGGAAATGGGGTTAGGGACCATAGTAGTACTATCGATGGACGCATCGTTGTATCTACCATACTCCCTATGCTAGGATGACCTCCATTGATCTGGGATCAGTGAGAGTGGTATGACACACTCTCTGGGACTGACTTCGGGTCAGTGGAGGATGGTATGATACATCTTCGATCATTTTTTCTTCTTTATAGTTCAACATAGCAGAGTCGAGCAGTGCAGGGCAGTGCATTGGATGGAAGAGATAGTACCGACGGTCAGACGGATTAGCAGATGGAGTTCTCCCTAGTTGAGAGGGAGTGTTAAAATTGGCAACTAGGGCCAAACTCCATGTGGGTCATCTTATTTATGGAAGCTAATATTTTTCCTTAATTCCTCTCGTCGAGAGGTGTAGGATTGATCTAACGATCATCTGATTCCAACAAGTATTTATGGAGATATGAACTTATTTGTATTTACTTGACAAATTGTCAAGGTTGGCCAGCAAGTAAATGTGTGGCACACATGCCCAGCATATCATATAAATACAAGTGAGGTTGAGTCATTATTCACTCATCTCATCTCTCACACATTCTTCTCTCCTTAGATGATTGGATTTACACACAAAGAAGAGAAGTTCAAACGTGGGAAGGAAGAGGATGCAGAAGGGCAAGGAAGGAAGGCGCAGAAGCTACAGCAAGACGTTTTGGACAGCGTTGACTTTTCAGGAGTGCAGTTTTGGTGTGGTAGCCTCTCCTAGGCAAGCCGCAATTTTTGGCACGCAAACCGAGGCAATCTAACCTCTGGTTTGACCAGCGTTGACTGCCCTAGTTTGGGGCAGCAGGTTGACTTCAATTGACTACAGTTTGACTATGTTTTTGGGGTTGTTTATGGGTTGCTTCTTCTTGTAGTTGGAGGACTATATGACCGGGAAATTGACCAATCATATTGAAGGTCAATTTCATCTTGTTTGACCAGATTTGACTTTGCTGGTTAGGGTTTGTTGTTGCTGTCATAAAATTACAGATTTATGTATTTGTACTATTTTTCTCTGCTGAACTTTTTTTTTTTTTTTTTTTTTAACCACATGGTGAATCGGTAACTGCCAGTCCTAATTTATGGGAGACCCAAGATCAATCCTCGTAGCTACCACTATTCTCTCTGGTGAACTATTGAAGACTAAAGAAGAATTGATCAAAGGGTTTCCCCATATTGGGGTTTGTCCCTGGCTAGCTGCCACATCTGGTGTCTCTTGTCTTGGCTTGTTTTCTGTCGATCTATTAATGTTCTATCAACATTTTACTTTATGTTTATGTGATTGCTAAACAGTGGCTAATAAGAAGAAATCAAAGTAAACTGCACTAAGCATAGAACATACCATAAATTAACAATTTCGTTGGTGTAAGAGGGGGGAAAATAGGAAGATGTCCTCGGAGGTAGAGAACTGTTGGTGGCAATTGCCTGGTTCTACGTCTATATTCTTTGCTAGTTGGGTATTGCCTATGGCCGATGGGTGGATAACCTCATGTTGCCTGGTTTGGAAATGTCAGGCCCCTTAAACCGTGTTTGGTGTGAGGCTGACAGTAGCAGGCAAATGGGTGAGGGCAATGAGATGGAAGATGGGGGAAGGGGGGAGCAGTCGATAAGGTGCATGGATGACAAACCTTATAGTTGCAGAAAAAGCAACAGTTGGGTTAACGAAATTCCTCTCAGGGTTATGGCAAAGCCAAAGACCCTGATTGGAAAGCTAATTGGGAGCAAGTGAGAGGCAACGCTATTATTTCCTGGGCAGAGGGGGCAGGGGTCCCAATTTCTTCCTGGCATACAGTAAGGAGGAGGAGGGGAATGCGCGATTGGTTTAGGCAAGGGAAGGCTTACCTGAATGTGAATGGAAGTTGTTGGGTATGGCAAAGGGGAGCGACAATGGAAAGTTGGAACCAACCCCATTGTAGGGTTCGGTCTGTGGACCACCCCAGCTCTGAGGTTGAGAGAGCAAGGGAAGAGGAGAAGCATGGAGTGGCTCATTTTGCTGGCAAAACAAAACAGGAAAGGTACCAAACTGCAGTGATTTGTTTTGGATTAACAAATTGTTGTTGTCACCAGGGCTCAGGAAATCTGGACATGGCTCGACCTACGAGAGGACGAGGACGAGGATGAGAACAGAGAGTCCCGACACCCAAAAAGGATAAGGAGCCAAGCATGTCGAAGCCTCGCAGGGGCAAGAAGTCGGTAGAACACCTTATCACTGAAGCGGTGGAGGCTTACCGTGAGGGGACGGATGAGGGAATACGTAAACTGTTAAAAGAGTGGGAGGAGGAAATAAAACAAGGCAGTGAGACATAGAAAGACATGGACAACTGGAGGACTTTAGTCCCAGACCCAAGCAACACCAGAGGACGAATTACGCAGTTCAAACAAACTCTATACCTCTATTGGTTGATGAAGAGTTTATTGGGCAAAGCAATGGAACAAATTTTTGTTGGAATGGCAGTGACACTCCAAGGTATGTCGAGTTACAAGCAAGATTTGCAGAAAATTCTCTTCCAGCTTCATTAACAAGACATCAAGTTGGATAGAATTGACTGCCAAATCCTGTTCATACTGGAACTGAATGAGATGCCTGGGGCATCAACCAACAATCCAGCACCCGTCGAATCTGCCTCGGAGGAGCAGAAGGGATAGTCACTTAACCATGCAAACTTTTGTTATATATGGATAGCTTTTAATTTCTGTTATGCAAATATAAGTTCAGATCGATATTTAGTATATGGACATGAAACAGAGACGTATCTAGCTTGGCTGGAGAGATTAAGACTTTACTATTTTTGGATGGCTTACAATGCGGATAGGTGGCTAACAGACTTGGTTTCCCTTCAGGGCAAGTTGAGGCCACCTAGCCAAGGTATGTGGTGTAAATTTGCCTTTGTTTAATAGAAAATGGAATGGACCTGCCAAGCTTAACAAACAAAAAATATTGCACCATACAAGTATGAATTTCAGGTCTACATAGAATAAATTGCTATCATAAGAGGATATAACACTACCTCTATGTAGGAAGACTCTAAACTACTCTTCCTTCAGTCCAGGAGGGGTTGGGGCACTATAGAAAAAATAATGATATCCCTTAATAAGCAACCTAAATGCATTATTTCTCATCTCAATCAGTTTCCACATCCCTAAAAGGTTTATAAAGAAGAATCTAGGAAAGCATTTTATGGAATAATAGAGGGCTTGTTTGTGCATTAAGCAGATCTAAAAAGGAGGTAGGCTCTTCCTCCCAATCATGACATCTTCAAGCCTCAGAAAGAAGACAGCATGCCATTGCATCTGGAACTTCAGTCCATTGGAGGAAATAACATTGTTGCAATACCATAAATATAGAGGACAAGATGTCGTGATAGAGTTTTAGATGAAACCTAGGTATAGTGAGTTTGATCCCAAGATATATCTACTTTAGATTCCTTTCATATATGCAATCCAATATCGGCATGCTCGAGCCCCCTTCAGAGTCAAATCATCAATGCAAAAGGCAAGATAATGTCACTATAAAGCTACACTATTGATTTGGGGTAGCATCAGATGTGATCTAGCCATGAAAATTGGTGGAGAGGCTAAGGCACATGAGATCTCCAAGACCAGAAATCGTTTTGAGAAATTCCATCCGAATGAGGAGTTATTAAAATAATTAATATTTTTAATGGGTTCCTAAGTCTAAACTTAGGAAAATAAAAATATTAATGGGTATTAATAAAGATAAGGATGAGAAGCTTCTAAGAGACGAGGATCAAGTCTGTTTTAATCTTAGTCGTTGATTAGAGACTTAATCTCGGTCGTTGATGCATCAACAGGAAAAGCATAAGAGAAGACTTGAGGGTCATTTGGAGATACACCAGCAGATACTCAATATCCCAAGGAAAATCGATTCTCAGAGAGAAGGAGATCGATTTCAGAGAGAGAGTTGCAGGGTGGAGGAAGAGGGGGGGTGAGCAGCGGTCAGGGAACTTAGAAGAAGTGACGCAAGGACTCTGAGAGACAGCACAGAGGGAGACGCAGATCAGAGAGATGCAAGGATGACACAGAGAGGGACCAGAGCTACGCAGAGCCACGCAGAATGATGCAGGGCTGACACAGTAAAGAAAGGAAGCTTTCTAGGGTGTCAGAAAGTCTCGAAGAAAAGTTTCAGGTGTTTTCTCCGAGTGTCTATGTAAAAATTTTCTGTAAAAGCAATTGTTGTTGAAGAATAATAAAACCCTCCTCTGCTGCACCGATTTTCCCGCATTGGGTTTTTCCAGGGACAATTGTCCAAAAATAACTATGTTGATGTGATTGATTCTTGTGCATATATTTGTTTGTGTATAATGGTGTGATATCCGCAATAGAATTTATTTTAATATTTACTGAAGGGATTTCATAAATACCTTGTTAGGAATAATAAGTAGGTGAAATAAATCAGTTGTTGCAGTAATAGAATTTATGTTTAGAAATTTTCACATGGTATCAGAGCAAAGATTCAGCGACAGGAAGGGAAAATCAATTATGGGTCAAGAGCATGATGCAGAGGGATCAACTCAAGGAGACTCGTACGGATTTTCAAAAGAATGCACAAGAAACAGAAATCATGATTATTCTATGCTGGCTTCCAGATTGGAAGAAGCAATTGCTTGCGTAGCAAGCTCTACCTCCTCAGAGGTTTGGTATATAGATAGTGGAGCTTCCTGGCATATGACAGGAATCCGAGAATGTTTTTCAGATTATCAAGAACAGAGAATGAATTTTCAGATGACCATGGGGAATAAGGAAAAGTGTACTCCAGTAGGGAAAGGTACTATAGTTTTTCAAACAGAAACAGGAGAACGGTTCCGAGCTACCAATGTGTTGCATGTGCCAGGACTGAGGATGAACTTACTTTCCGTATCTCAACTTCAAAACAAGGGCTATAACGTTTTCTTCATTAAGGAGAAAGTATATGTCAAACACCCGAGTTGGAAAAAGAATGTCTGGATCGGAATCAAAAGTAAAAGGTTGTACAGATTGCAGCTAGAATCACCAATGGCACTGATAGGCAGTAATGGAGACAAGGATTTGAATGAACTATGGCACAAAAGGATGGGACATTTGCACCATGGGGCTCTGAGAATTCTCAGAAAAACTGTAACAAGAGTTCCAGATTTTAGTACTGAATGAGATGATGTATGCAGAGGGTGTGCTCTGGGCAAGTATGCCAAAGCAATGTTTCCAAGAAGTAACAATAGGGCCAAGAGTGTACTAGGATTGATACACTCAAACATTTGCGGACCGATGTCCACAAAAGCTCTTAGTGGTGTCGAATACTTCGTCACCTTCATCGATGACCATTCTAGGAAGACTTGGATCTACTTTCTGAAAACCAAAGATGAGGTTTTCGGTCGATTCAAAGAGTTTAAGGCTCAAGTGGAGAATCTGATAGGAAAGAAGATAAAAGTGTTGCGCGCAGACAATGGTGTAGAGTATGTTGACAAGGACTTTACTGATTTTTGTGTTAGGGAGGGCATCAGAAGAGAGTGGACAGCTCCCTACAATCCGGAGCAGAATGGAAGAACAGGACTATTGTGGAAGTAGTTAGGGCTATGTTGTATGATCAGGATATGCCAAAATTCCTGTGGGCAGAAGCATGCAACACGGCAGTCTATGTCCAGAATAGAACTTCTCATAGGGCATTGAGCAAGATTACTCCATAAAGGTCTTCACCGGGAAGAGACCTGAAGTTAGTCATTTCAGGATATTTGGAAGTTTAGCATACTGTCATATACCCAAGGAGAAGAGGAAGAAGATAGATCAAACTGCAGAGAAAGGATATCTTGTGGGATATAGCGAGAATGCTAAGGCATATACGGTCTATGTTCCAGGGAGCAGGAAGGTAGTAGTTCAGCGAGATGTAAAGTTCATGGAGGATAGAACTTTCAGGAAATCTCGAGAAATGTCTTCCGAGGAGCAGTCAAAAGATGAGTCGTTGGTCATACCACTTAAACCAGCGACAACTAGTACTAGCAATTCTCCTCCAGAACAAGAGGAATCACAAGAAGAGGAAGAGCTGACAGATGTGCCTACTACCAAAGGAAGAACAAGTCGGGAACTCCGACAGATTCTATAGGATGCAGAAGAATTTGTTGGTGCACCCAGGAACAGTAAAAGGGAGCGAAGATAGCCAAACAAATACCAAGCCTTAGTAGCTCAGGTTGGGGAACCCTCCAGTTTTCAGGAGGTCATTCAGCATCAAGTATGGGTGGATGCGATGGTGGAGGAATACAACTCTATAATGGTGAATGATGTCTGGGAAGTTGTGCCTAGGCCTCAGGACAGATCAATGGTAGGGTCAAGATGGATCTACAAGGTCAATATGCTGCAGACGGTAGTGTGAAGAAATACAAAGCCAAGCTTGTGGCTAAGGGGTATGCTCAGAAGGAAGGAACAGACTGCGAAGAAACCTTCACCCCAGTAACTAGGTATACATCTAGTAGAACCGCGATATCTCTTGCAGCTCAAATGGGGTGGAAGATTCATCAGATGGATGTCAAGACGACGTTCTTGAACGAGGTAATAGAAGAGGAAGTATACATTGAACAGCCAGAAGGCTTTGAGACACATGAGAAGAAATCTCATGTATGCAGATTAAAGAAAGCCTTGAATGGGCTTAAACAGACACCTAGAGCATGGTATGGTCGAATTGATGGCTACTTGCAAAAGATGGGGTTCGTCAAGAGTGATGCAGATCCCAATCTCTACTATCTGGTTGTAGAGAATGGGCCTCTAGTCCTAGTATTATATGTGGATGATCTCTTCCTGATAGGATCATCCAGGCTCATCGAGGATTGCAAGAAGAATCTAGCCACAGAATTCGACATGAAGGATTTGGGAAAGATGCATTATTTCTTGGGGTTGGAAGTTTGGCAGCAAAAGGGTGAAATCTTCCTTGGGCAAGGAAGATATGCTACAGAAATCCTGAAGAGATTCAGGATGCAGGACTCTAGGCCTATGGCTACTCCAATGATCACCAACTGGAAGAAAATTGATGCATCAGAAGACAAAGATGTTGATCCCACCTTGTACAGGCAACTCATAGGATCCCTGATGTACCTGGTCAATAGCAGGCCAAACATTTGTTATGCTGTCAACACCCTCAGTCAGTTCATGGTGGAACCTAAGAGGGTGCATTGGGCAGCAGCCAAACATGTTCTCAGGTATATACAAGGAACAGTCAAGCATGGACTATTGTACACCAGAGGCAATGACATCAGACTGAGTGGGTTCACTGACACAGATTGGGCTAGAAGTTCAGTAGATCAGAAAAGTACCACTGGGTACTGTTTCAGCATTGGATCGGGGATGACTTCCTGGTGCAGTAGGAAACAAAAATCCGTAGCTCTGAGCTAAACAGAAGAAGAGTATATGGCCGCTAGCACAGCGTCGTGCAAAGCCATATGACTTAGAAAATTGCTTGTGAACCTATTCAGTAGAAGGATGGAAGCGACCAGGATCATGTGTAATAATCAGAGTTGCATCAAGCTCTCTGAGAATCCAATATTTCATGATCGATCGAAGCACATTGATATCCGGTGTCACTTTGTCAGAGACTATGGCCAACGATAAGCAGTACAGTTGAACTACACTCCTACAGGAGAACAGGTGGCAGACATCCTCACCAAGGCTCTAGGAAGAACAAAGTTTGTTCATTTCAGGGAGAAGATGGGGATGGTAAAGAATCCATTTCAATAATGGATAAGTATCAGAAGTTGCAATGCAGTAGTTAGCAGTGGCAGTGCTATGGGCAACATGGGCAGCATGTTGAGAGGGAGCTGCATTACAAATGTAGTAGTGGCAATGACAGAGCCATGGGCAGCAGTACAGGAAGCAACAATGCAGTGGATGTAGGGCAGTGGGCCCAACATCAACACAGGTACCGGTGCGGAAGGATCAGTGTGATGTTCAGTGGTGGAGCATTACTAGAGCACATTCCTTGCTAAGAGGGAGTGTTGATTTGGGGTAGCATCAAATGTGCTCTAGCCATGAAAAGTGATGGTGAGGCTAAGGCACATGAGATCTCCAAGACCCAAAAATCGTTTTGAGAAATTCCATCCGGATGAGGAGTTATTAAAATAATTAATATTTTTAATGGGTTCCTAAATCTAAACTTAGGAAAAGAAAAATATTAATGGGTATTAATAAAGATAAAGATGAGAAGCTTCTAAGATACGAGGATCAAGCCTGTTTTAATATTAGCAGTTGATTAGGGACTTAATCTCGGTCGTTGATTCATCAACACGAAAAGTATAAGAGAAGACTTGAGGGTCATTTGGAGATACACCAGCAGATACTCAATATCCCAAGGAAAATCGATTCTCGAAGAGAAGGAGATCGATTTCAGAGGGAGAGTTGCAGAGTGGAGGAATAAGGGGGATGAGCAGCAGTCAGGGAACTCAGAAGAAGTGACACAAGGACTCTAAGAGACAGCGCAGAGGGAGAAGCAGGGATGATGCAGAGAGGGCCCAGAGCTGCGCAGAGCCACGCAGAATGACGCAAGGCTGACGCAGTAGAGAAAGGAAGCTCTCCAGGGTGTCGAAAAGTCTCAAGTGTTTTCTCCCAGTGTCTATGTAAATTTTTTTGTAAAAGCGATTGTTGTTGAAGAATAATAAAACCCTCCTCTGCTACGCCGGTTTTCCCGCATTGGGTTTTTCCGGGGAAAATTGTCCAAAAATAATTGTGTTGATGTGATTGATTCTTGTGCGTATATTTGTTTCTGTATAATGGTGTGATATTTGCAGTAGAATTTATTTTTATATCTACTTAAGGGGTTTCATAAATAACTTCTTAGGAATAATAAGTAGGTGAAATAAATCAGTTGATGCAGTAATAGAATTTCTGTTTAGAAATTTTCACATACACAAACCTCTAGGTCCACCCTACATGTCATGCATAAGTGTCAGCATGCTTGAGCCCCCTCCAAAGTCAAATCATTAATGCAGAAGGGGAGGAAAATGTCACTACAAAGCTACATCAACCTCCAGGTCCAGCCTACATGGCATGTATTAAAGAACCTGTTCTCTCATAGTTTCATCCTTCTTTGCATACTTGAAGTCCAGACCAGACAAAAGATGTGGTCTTTTCTTGTTTCAATAGCGCTATTGTGGCCTAGGAGTAATGAATTCAAAAGAAGGCCGATAACTCCATGTCAATGTTCCAGCTGATCGACAATGGAGAATAAAGTAGGTAAATACGACAAAGTTTCCCTTCCATCAAGCATAGCAGAAGATCATCATAATTCACCATACCCTTCGAATGAAGATAATCTCCATCTGTGTATAAATATACATAAATTCACTTCTAAGCATTAACTCTATTACAATCTTGTCTACTGTAAAGGAGCCAAGTTCCAACATATTGAGGATCCTGGTTACATTGTATTTAATCGGGTTTCACAACCTGTAGAATAGTTCTCTCTCCAATTTGAATGAAGAGAAAATGGGCAAAATAAAAATTGTATATGAAGGCATACCCTGTAACAAGAAGTTTTTCAAATAACACTTTGACCATGTCCAGCCCTCGCTTGACTAAAAGCAAGTTCTGGGAATAGCTACCACCCCTCATGGAACCAGATTTGATGTCCAATTCCACTAATGCTTGTAAAGTTGCAGAAGAACTCGATGCTTCTGTCAAAGATTGGATCTGCATCAATTTTCCAAAATATTCAAATTGATATCTATTAATCTGCAGAACTATTCCTCAGTATGTTTTTACTTCCACAGATTCCAAAAAACATGCATACAACTATTTTTCTTTTGTTCTACTTCGACCCAGTTTGTTCCCCTTTATGCATAGCAGTAAAACATGATAAATATGGTAGCTGACGGTTAGTTGTCCTATTATAATTTAGAAGTGACAACAGAAATGATGTCATTTTGATATACAGTGAACAGAAATTAATAACTTGGCATCCAGATATCAGGGAATTTTGAGCTCTCTTCAAGTCCTAGAAAAGTGTATAATGTGACCAAAGACCGTATTATAAGCAGGCATTCTATTTTTAAACAGAGTGCAATCTTCTGGAAACGACAACCAAGAAACAGATACATAAGATGCGTCCCGACTTTTGCTTCCCTTTACTTTTTATGGTTTAAAACATTCCAACATTTAGCCGAAGGGTCTGTCAATTAAAGAAATCAGTCCTTTGTACAAGCTACATTCTAACGATACCATTGCTTGTTTGACATCCCCAATCATGACACCTTACACCTGCGAAGGTAGTGAATTGTTATTCCTCAGTGAGTCCTCACTTACATAAGCTAATATTGTGTGTTACCCCCGCTAGTTGTCACTTATAGTTAAAAAAAATCAGTGAAATCGAAAAGAGCATAAAACAAACAAATGAACGTTTATGCTTTTCTCGAAATTTTTAAATATATATGAACCATAGCAGGCGACACAGTTAATATTTACTGCCAAGCTACAGAATATGATTAAGTGTTAAATCAAGTGCACTTTCCTTACAAAGACCCGGGTTCAATCCACCTGGACAGGATGCCATTGCGCCAATGCGTTCATTTTGTTTTGATATCAACTTATCTTGTGATATGCGAAAGAGTTAATGAATCTAGGTCATTTGACCGAGGCAGGCAAGTGAGGCCAATTGTAATTCCTGGTGATTTTGGTTGGACAGATATCCCTTAGATCTAAGCGAAATGTTTCCACAGCCCACATGGACAGGAACAAAAGAGTCTCTAACCAACTTAATTATCAGACCTCCCCCTTCAACTTTTAATTGAGGATTTCATTATATACTTATTGCTAAGAGTACTCTTTATATGCTTATTGCTAAGTATACTTAATGTACTTTTGTTTCTAATCGGGCATAATTCAATCTCACATTGACTACAAGATGTAGTTTTCTTTAGATAGATTTTACTGACAGAGTCGTAGAAAGCTATGTTACAGGAACGGAAACGAAAAGCAGGAAATGAGGACGCAGCGAGAAATGGTGTTAGAGGGTTTTGGGAGATAAGAAAGGTGAACCGACTTTCTTTCCAGCGTATATTATGCATATAAAATTAAGTAGCAGTGTACTAAACTCATGAGGTTTAGGTATACCTTAATTGGTTTCTTTCTGTGGGTTTAGTCCCTACCAGGTCTCGGCCTCAAATCTATCTCATGGGAGGGGTGGAGGCTCGGCTCATGAGAGAGGTGAGGTGGAGGCTCAGGAGAGGATGAGAGGGGTGGAGGATGGGAACCATTTTTGGAATTAAACTATGCAAGTGGTATCTTATTTAGTATCCTATCCTAGTGATAGTGATGAACAAATAGTGGGTGATAGTGATGAACAAATAGTTGAGTTGACCCCAGCCTAATTCAAAAAAAAAACAGCAGTAGTGTACTAATATAGCCTCAAGACAAGGATGGGAACGGAATCGTTTAGTCTAACAGCCAGCAGGTGTTAAGTGTGTGGTCATGGGATCGATTCCCCTAAAGCCAACAGGGTCATGAAACACACAACCACAATCATTCAAAATTACCTAAAAACTTAAATTGGCCAACAACGCATGTTTTCAGATTTTTCTTACCAATTAAAATGTGAATCAGTTATACTCAATATATTAAAAGCAGTCTACTGAGTTATACCTTGTCAACAAAGTCCTTTTCTGCAAATTTGAAGGCGATACCCAGGCACCCAAAAAGCACTGAGACCCGGGAACAAGCACGACAAAAAGGGACCAGTTGAATATCACCATTGCCCGACTTAAGAGCCAAAGCCAATTCCTCAAATGCTACTGCAATCTGCCTCAGGGGCATGTTCGTCTGGGTGTTTGCCGCCATGGTTCTCTACTTGGGCTTGCGCTGGCAAAATGTAACTTCTTATGCAATATTATATCTGAAGAAGACGATGCAGGGTGATGAGGGAATGCTTGTGCAATTGCTGGAGAACTCACATACCTTTAGAGAGGAGACGAGTTGGTAGCACAATTACTTGTAACCTGTAGTTTAGTAGCAGCGTTAAGAACACCATTGAGTTGTTTATAGTATCGGGACTCGGGAGAATCATGGCATCTTAACTTTTTCTTTATCTTTATTACATCCAGTCTGCCCGAGAATCAGCATCAACGAGACATAATCAGCACCAGCATAAATGTTCTTACTTCATGCTTACTTTTTCTATTGTATCTGACGGTTGTAAATCACTACAATGTATTAGGATTTGCTCTGATAATCGTTTTATGGAGAAAAGATACTATGGTGTTGATAGGTACTTTACACTATTATTTAAAAGGAATACTAATATATGGAGAGTTATTATTATAATGATAATTATTTGATGCAACAACAAAAAACAAAAGATAAAGATATTATAGTAGGAGAGGTATTTTACATAGAATAAATATTTTAATGTTAAGATATTTTGATATGTAGGAAATAATTAAGTATAATTTGGTTTAGTGTATAGTTAGATAAAGTGTGTTTTTTTTGTATATATTTTTTGTAACTTATTACAATCTGACGATCACTATATGTTTTAGACATGAAGTGATCCGATGGTTCATTATCTTCTTGGTATGACTAATACTTGATCTGTGGTTTAACACGTCCATGATCTCTATTTAAAGAGCATGGAGGGTCATTTGTTCGATGACCATTTATGAGATAAACTTATGTAATTTTTATTTCGTTTTATTAATAATATTGCCTGGAGTGGTGGCCGCATTGGCCATTTATGAGATAAACTTATGTAATTTTTATTTCGTTTTATTAATAATATTGCCTGGAGTGGTGGCCGCATTGGCTCAGGCCATGGACTATTTCCCTCTTTCCGTGGACTATTTCCCTCTTTGAGGGTTTTAACCACGTCAAGAATATTGGTGTACTAATTTGTGATCTATTTGTGAGCAGTGTCCTTTGGTGTTCAATCTAAGGAACTTACCATGTAAATTCTTACATTTAATATATAAACAAGGGCTACATAGTATCTAGTCTCTGTCACTTAGTTTAAATATAGCTAAATTGAAGTAGAAAACCATAAAAATACAAAGATTTAAAATTTTAAAATGTTATAATTAAATTAATTTTAAATTGTAACTAAATGCATTATTAAATATTGTAAATTAATATTATTTGTATTGCAACATAGAAATAATTATTAATAGTTTACATTTGACTTTTTATAGTTTTTGGATATGGTCTTATGAAAATCTTATTATTAGACCTGGGAGGTCCTATCATAAATTTCTATTATACCTGGGTTTGTGAATATGGGGAATTTTATATTTATTCGTATTACCAACATCTTATTATTTTTAATATCATTCATTCATTAATAGTGTAAAACCTATCATATGTGGTTAAGTTCGCACAAAAAAACTAAGTGACATCTACCTCTTGAAAATATAATGTAAAAATAAAAATAGATCTCTCACATACCATTAATACATTTTTTTTAATTACATATGTGATTTTAAATAATCATTTTAAATTATATATGTAATTTTAAATAATATATATATTTTTATTAGGTTGTATTAATCATTAACCATTTTTATAAATAGGGATATAAAATGATTATACTCATTAGCAATAGTTTTATGACCCATAAATGCCCATCCTATACTTTGATGTGATCTATGTACTTCTAGTTAATTAATAGAGGTAATAGGCACATTAATAGAGGCAGAGGGTAATAACATGTTCAATTTGATAGCGAATCAAATTGAACATAAATAAATTATATTATTTTTAAAAAATCATATATTCCAATGTGTAATGTTATATTATAAATTTTTTTGCAATTTTTTTTGTCAAACCCAAACTAATATGGATTTATCCAAAACCCATTGCAATATCCACTGCCTTGTGGAATAATAATATATATATACTTTTAGTTTTTTATAAGTTAGGTATATTATATTATATTAAATGCTAATTATACATATGAAAAAGTATAGAGATTAAAAAAATATATTATTTGTTTGATCAATAATATAAGTTTAGTTTTGAGATTTGTCTCCTTTAATTAGAGCATCTTGTAAATAGAAACTTACAAAAATTTGTTGGTTGTGCCACACCTTACATACATCAATATGAGAAGACAAAAAATACTACTAGTATTGCAAGTAAAAATCCAATGAGTCATAACAACTATAAGGCAAAATCTACAAGACTTAGTGTTGGTTGGTCACTACCCTCATTGGAGGAGAAAGAGATGTTGGTTGATTTATTGGCTAGCTTGGTTAGTGTGCGATCTATATTGTGAATTTTTCATCCAACACTGTCAATCTAGTAGAAATCTCATATTGAGTCATTTACCTATATTGTCAATTTTAGAAGTCTCATATTGAGTCATTTACCTATATTGTCAATTTTTCATCCAGCACTGTCAATCTAGTAGAAGTCTCATATTGAGTCATTTACCTCTCTATGTCGCCTACAATATTCAAGTGACGATTAACCTTGTGCTAATTTTGTGTCATGATCAATGAAATGATAAGAGAACGCAATCCCTTATTGGGAAATACTATATTTTAATATTACTTTTTATTAAAATTTTATAAATTAATAAATATTGTTTCCTCATATCAAGAATTGTGTAATTATTTTAAGAATTGTGTAGTTATTTAATGTTTGGTATAAATTTGACATATAACATTTAAAAATATATTTTAAAAAATATAAACTTCATTATAAATAAATGTTTTAATGTTCACTAAATAAAATATTTCAATATCTTATGTGTATATCCATAATTAAAAAAATAAAAAATAAAAATAAAAAATATAATATTTATTTGACAAATACATATACATAATATACATAATGAATCTAATAAATTAATTTAGTTAAATGTTGTAAATTACAAATAAAAAGTCACAAAGTCAAATCCTCTAGTTACTTATTTACTTGAATTCCTCATTGCTTTAAATTGTCAATATATTATATAAACATTGGAGAAGTTATCAATATCTTCTACAAACATGTTTTGATTATGATAATAAAAAAAATTGTAAATATGATATACAAGTATCTTCAAATAAAGGAGTTGTCAATTTCTTATACAAACATATTAAGTTGTCAATATCTTATATGGAAAATTATATATCTTCTATAAATAATAATAAAAAAAAAACTTAAAGGGAATCTTTATACATGACTTTCATAGTTGTTTGTGCTTAAGTTTGAAGTTAATTTCAATGGACAGATACAAGTTTTAACTTCAAATATAATTGACGACGATCCAGCATGTCAAAGACGTGTCACCTAACCTTCCTTGGTCGAGGGTTGCACCTGATTATGTTGTCAACCATTCATCGTTGCATTTAAGATTTTGTCAATGTGTTCTTTAATTGTTTGTCAATGGTCTAAGTGTCCTGCTTTTATTATTGATTGATTAAAAAGTAGGTTGAGTAGTTTACATTTTTTATAGTTAAAAATATGGAGAAAAAAAAAATTATCGATTTTATTTTGAAAACAAAATGTTGCATTTAATTTAAACTAATAATTATTAAGTGGATGATAGGGATTTAACCTCCTCATAATATCCTAGAATATTCTTTCTATTAGTCAACAATCAAAGGTTATCATATTAATATGAGTTATGGTTTTTTGTACTTGTGGTTTTAGTAACTCATGGTATTGGCCCATAATATCATATCAAAGCCTATTTATAGATTAAGAATTTTCATGCTAAAATGGGAATGAATCTCCATAGTTAAAAATCTTGTTACATGTTTTTTTAAATGTATATATATTTAACTATATTGTTTTTTTAATTAATAATAATAATAATTTAAAATAATCCCCAAGGGAGTAGCTGAATTGATGATCGAAAAATAATATGAAATCTCTAAAACACGGAGATTCAAGGTTCAAATCCCCCAATTGTGATTTACTAGTAGTTAAGTGTCAGGCCTATTGTTGGGTTCCCTCCATGATTAAAAATAATAATAATAATAATAAAGTTATAATTGAGTTAATTTTTATGATTTTTTTTTAAATATACACATTTATTAAATTGTAGAACCTTCTTTATCATTACTCACACAATTTATCAAAGATTTTAACCACCTTTATCTTCACATACACAACTTATTATGTTGATAGGAATGTCTAATTTGAAATAGGACTTCTAGAATTTAATTTAATTATCAATATTTTTTAGGTAGATGGTAGGGATCTAACCTCCATGGAATATTCCTAATAGTAGCAACTGTAGGAAACATTGAGGGGGTGGCGGGGGTCAATCAATATTTCTTTTACAATTGTTATATTATACCAACTAAGATCACTTAGTTACAAAGCACACAATGTAGAACAAAAAAAATAATTTTATTAATGAAAAAACAACGATGACTTTGATCCTCTTAAACGAAACTCAACTTCCAACTTGTACAACAAAAACTTTAACTCCTTCAAGGCTCCAACCCTGACAACCCGAGCTCCAACTTGGTCTCAACAAGGCTCCAACCTTTTCCAAAATCTTCAAGTTCTCCTTCAAATCTGTCCAAAGATGCTTGAGGTCTACTTCAACAAAGGCTTCTCCTAGACATTTCAAAGTTTGGTTCAAATCAAAGTCAATTTCAACAAGGCGCTAAATATATCTCTAAGGCTCTTCATGTCTGCTCAAGGAAAACTTCAAAAAGACCTTCAATATTGCTCCAAGAGTGGGCAAGGGTATCTGCTCCAATAGGAATTCAATGAGACCGCTTCAAGTTTACACAATAAGTCTTTTAAATGTTGCTCCAATGTAATGCCCCCTGGTAAAGTTGTAAATATTGGTTTATTGTAGTTAAAAGACTTTGTTTTACTTTGTGGGCCATGGGAAGGGTCAAAAAGTATTTGACATGGACATATAATTTTAGTTGTTTATTTTACTAATTTCCTAATGACTATGCGATGATCATGAACTCATAAGGGACACAATGCTAGAGAGACTCACACTCAGGTAGTTGAAAAATTATGGTCAAGGCAGTTACTTGCCCAAGTTTCTCCTTGGAGATAAAATTCCAAAAGAAATCCAAGAGGGTAATCTTCAAACCTGAGGCAGGAAGGAGGAGAGAGAAATTATTGTTACATTAGGATTCCTGAGTTGGTTGGCCAATGGTGTCCAATTGAAGCTTGAAGGCTCAAACTGAAAAAATTGACCAAGTCTGGTTGGGATCAGATGGTCACTAAAAAAATTCAATGTAGACTGACCACTGATCTAGTAACTATACTGGGTGTGAAGCAGGCTCAGGGGAGACGCGGTGTTAAGAATAGTCTCATTGGTTGGGAGGAGCATTGTGTTCCCAAGTGATTTGGTGGTTGGAAAATAATCAGACTCAAATATAGGAAACAAATAAGTACCTTAAAATTGTCAGTCCTATATTGATTATTCAAAGTTTTGTATTAATAAAAGTAACAATAGTAGTCTGAGATTAAGAAACTAAACCTGGAAGTCTCTTTTTTGTTAAAAAGAATTGCAGTGTTGTGATTGGCTATAAGTATTGTTGATAGTGGAGAAAAGTTTGAGTTTCCCCTTTTTAGTCTTTTCTTTAAGGGCTTAGGGTTAGTCCCTAGGCCAAGTCAATTGAATTGATTGCCTAGGTACAATCCATAATCCTTAGAAAACAAAGAAGCATCAATAGAATTCAAATAAATTGTGTGCACTGAATAAATCGCAAATGACTGAGAAACCGAAAAAGGGACTAAACAATTGAACAAAAAAATTAAAGACAATGTTGTGAACTTATATAGCAGGCTGGGAATACCCCTATAATCTGAATGTTAAAAGCAATTTGTATATGAATATGAAACTAGAAGTAGTCTTGCTCATTTAGGAATTAAACACAACCATTCTATAATACATGTCTTTAAAGAAAGAATTTGAACAATAATTAAACCTTCAATATAAAACATATGCTCTTAAATATTTACTGATAAATGAAGTACATTACAAGTATTATGGAATTTAATAGTTAAGGAAAATCAATATAGAGATGTTCGGATTCATTCTTAATAATATGAATTTTACAGATTAAGCATTATGTTACCATTCACGCAGCTAAAAAAATATAGCAAAGTAAAACCAAAATTGCACAACTAAGAAGGACATCATAATTCCGACCATAGAAAGAATGCAAGAACCCTTCTAAATATTTGACAGTGAAGAACATTGGGCGTCTAGTGAACAACCAACCTATTGACATAGCCATATAAGTCATATAGTATGCATATACATGCAACCTAAATAAGAGATTTTAAAATTGGAACTCTATTTTAGAAGACAAATGGCCTGCATTGATATATCGAAAGTAATACATAAAAACTAGTCTGAAATAAACACGATTTTCTCTTAAGGGTTGAGGGTTGCACAAAGCGGGTAGAAATTGTTGAGAAATTTAGGACAGCAAGATGTAGGAGATTTCTCTCGCAATGATAACTACTTGTGAATACTTTTTAATTTCCTTGATTGTTCTTCTTTAGCTTGATTATTATAGTGTTATCTTCATCAAACAACTACCAAAACATAATAAACAATGAGACAAAGGACACAAGATATAGGCGATCAGCCAGGGCCAAAACCTTTCCAACCTAGAGAGGAAAACCCACATAATTCTTTTTCTTATAGAATCTTAAATTGACTAATTCCAAGACCTAGACCCTTGACAGTGAACTTCTCGAAGACCAAGTCAAACTTGCCACAAGTCAATGATAGATTCTTCTTGACTTCAATCCCTTCTCTAACTTCAAACTTTGACCCTGAAACCTTCAACCTTCTTGACTGCAACTTTTGACCTCCCTAACTGCAATTCTCGACCTCCTAAAACAAACTATACTTTGCACGTGTGATAGATTGGAGATTTATTCTCCTCTTCACATGGGTAGGCTTCCTTCTTAGATTATTTCAGCTTGCTATATCAGACTTCTTTTACCCTTATTTCACCTATTTGACTTGATTGTAATTTTGACTTTCTATGGCTGAGAATGTGCCCTAGTTACAAGTCACACGTGTGAGGAGATGAGCCCAAAACAGATCTGAAATATAGCGAGTTGTATCTCTCCTTTGCTTCACTTCTCCTTTACTTGATTGAGACCCTTTATTGCCTTGTTAATCGAACTTCTGAGATGTTTTTCCATGATACTAGAATGAGGTAAAGTCCTACTATATATAGACTTCCTCATCCATGATTTGAGGTTGAATTGGAGTTGTCCCTAGGCTGACTTGATCTTTGATAAAGCCGACTTGTATTTTGCTTTTATGACTTGGTCTTGGAGAGTTCTTTGATTAGACATTGACTCAAATAATTTTTCTTACAATATGTAACATGCCCAAATGGGTATTTTCATACATGACAGTGACTTTAATGACTTGATGACTCGATGACAAGCCCTAGGAGCTCACAATAAGAGCTTTGACCTAACAATAAATTTCCTTGAGCATGAAACCCATGCCTCAAGGTCAACAATAATAAATTTATTTTTCTCATTTTATTAAATACATAAAAATCATAATTACACGTGTTATTATGAAGATCGAAGCTAGTTACATTTTTCAACCCACCCTCTTAACTATGGAGGTATTCATAATCTACACAAGGTACTTGGACATTCTCAATCTGAATAATTCTCCTAAGAAGAGTGGGATTGGTAACCCATCTGTATAGGATCATATCATTCAGCATTGTCACATAGCAAGGAATTGACTAACAAATATATCTCTCCACAAGATCATATCACAATGATAGTGAGATTAATGATTTATAAACACCTTCACCATTGTCTCTCAAGGAACCTACCCCACCTGGGTGTTCATAGGATATGTCCTTCCAGGAATATTCTTATCTTGGATTCCCAATCCTCAAAGAATATTTGTCCTCTATGACTACTCTTATCTTGGATGCCCTACCACATCCTCAAAGATTATCAGATGACAAATGCTTACCCAATCCTCCATTCTTTCTTCCCAAGTGAAGCCAAGAATGATGTATCGATCTCTCCCTTTCAGCTAGGGAGGATATACCCATTCCAATGAAGGAATGCACCCATTCCTATAAAAGGAATGTGCCAAAGCTTCCTCTTAGCTTAGGGACTTACTTCCAAGTTTATACCAAGTTAGAAACTTGCTTCCAAGACTCCCTCTTAACTATGGACCTATTTCCAACAACAACTATTTATCCATTGGTGGAGATCATGGGACCTTCAACTGCTTGTAGTGATCCTCCATTTATTGTCACTAATTTCATCTTTAATATTATGGAGCCTTCATATTTGTAGGGCATCAACCATCAATCACTTTCCTTCACAAGCCACATTGGTCATGCCATCCCTCTTTATGTTGGAAAGTGATCTTCTAGTCCCCATCTAGCTTTTCTTTATACAACTATCTTTTCCATGTCATCTTTCTTTAAGGATATTTCATCCAACCACATGAGTGCTTAGTTGTAAGTGATATATATAACTCTCTTTCAATAGCCCTGTATCACCCTGACCATATGTTTTTCAGAAATAAAAAAATGGACATTAAATCAAAGTTATCTTTTATGATGGCCTTTCATCATGACATATGTTTGCTTGCAATATCAACATCGCGCATGTTTGACACATCTCCAAGATATACAATGTCAAGGGTCTCCTTCTTTTCTAGACTTCATTAGGGTCTTCATATCTTTCCCATGGAGATATCATACTCAAATATTTTAGTCATTGGATGTTGATTTCCTTCTCCATAGTTGCATCTTTCATGATCTCTTCCTTTCTTTATTCACATACTACTCCCTAGGAACTTCCAATTATAGTTCCTTCATCTTTGTCAACCACCTCATATTCCATATGAGGACATATTATGTTGATTTCAACTAGAAAATATGTGAACCATGCCTTCATGAATTCTTCCAATGAAAGATATTCCTTTTCTTTGATCATACTCATGAGGTAGAGAATGCATCCTTACTATCTACAACTATCTAATGACATGACTTAACTCATTAAACATATACATACGTACCTATTTTCTTCTTTGGTCATCTAGACTTCCTTCAACTTATTGTCCTTGATTGAGAGTGCTTCAATCATCCTTGACATGTTGCATTCCTTTGTCATCACACCATCATTTTTCAAACAATGAATCCCATCCAAAGTGGAATTCTCAGTGAGACATCTTTCAAGAGACGAGCCTTTTAATGAAGATTCCAACAGAGGATCTTGATTATCCTCATCTTGTAGATGCTCCTTTCCTAATGATGTATGATGAGATCCATACTAGATGACTCTCTTCTATCCATAAGTACTACTTATGCTTCTAGTGAGGTTATCAATAACTACTTTCTTCAAATGATGAATGTCGCAGACTCCAGCTATCTTTCAAGCTTCCCATAATGATGTCATGAGCTCTTTCTTTTAACCATATGTTATTGTGATGCCATCCCCTAAAAATGATGCATCCTATCATGCTTCTAATGCTTCCTAACATGATAGTTTATATTTTACAAAAACTGAAAGAACTAGGTGGAGAATACTTATCTCAAATATAGTAGATATCTTTTACTTCTTCTTTCTTGGATTTCTTCTTTTCAACTTCTTCCACTTCTTCAGTGATATGGGCTTCTTCCCATCCTATTTTGTTGTTGTCTTTCTTGAGCTTAGGACAATTTCTCTTGTAGTGCCCATATTCTTGACATCCATAGCGTTGAACCTTCGTCTATTCTTCTTCCTTTTCTAAGGACCAAATTTTCCAAACTTCACTTTCCTTTTTGCCATGGCAGCATATTCTTTAGTTTTCTCATTTGATCCTACATCACTCTTTGCCTTTAACCTGGTTTCTTCAATTTTGCATAATGACCATATTTCATTTAATGGAGTAGCTTCCTTTTTCCCATAGATGCTTGATGTAAATCTAGTTGTTATGAATATAATTCATAACAAGTAAATAAATAAAATAAATGCAAATATTAAATAGTAAAAAATTGATTATGTTAAATAGTCATTAAATTAAGTGGAAATGCGTGTCTAAAAGACATGCCTAATCATGAAAGATCACCTACCTAATCATGATTAGGCATGTCTTTTAGACATGCCTTTTCACTTAACTTAATGACTATTTAACATAATCAATTTTTTATTATTTAATATTTACATTTATTTTATTTATTTACTTGTTATGAATTATATTCATAACATAGCCCCTTCCTTCGGAAGCTTTGTCCTCAAAGCTTTAATGTTGTGGATTTTCTTCACTTAGTGTCTGTCGTCTCGATGTATATAATCTGGCCATCCTCTCGTCTCAGTAGCTCATAAGTAATATTCCCTTGGAATTTTTTATTTTTTTATTTTTCATATATATATATATATATATATATATATATATATATATATATATATATATATATATATATATTATATATATATATAGTTTTGTGTAATTAGGTAACTATGTACTACTTTTTTAGTCATTCAATTAACATTACGCGTTGTATGATTGAATGAAGGATCGAACAAACATAGCCCAACGTAAGGGTCACTCAAGTTGACGGTTGATTTATTGGACCATTCATGGAACAACATGACAGCCGACAAAGATGGGATGGATTGTCGGGCGGAATTGTCCCGGAGACATGATGAGTCAGCAGGGTGTTGTGGCCACAACAACCACCCTATTAAAATTTGCCCTGGTAGAAATTTTGAATGGGTCCCCTAGAACTTGATCTTGCACCTCTCCGAATGATCTGTTTTATCCCAGGGATTTTAACTCTTTGCTAAGTCAAATCTTCAATTTTTAAATGGTTAAGGCCCCCTTAATGAATCCCTACCGCATGATTCATTTATAACCCTCTCTAAGCCCTTCATTCATATCCTCATCGGGATTTTTTCGACCCACAAAACCTTCTATCGCATCATTATTTCCATCATAACTCTTTATAGCATAAATACTTCGCAAAACATGCACAAATCACCCCTTTTCTCCTATCGGAATCAAAACTAAAGCATGATGCTCACCGTTATACTCCGGACCCGACGGCATTATTAACCATATTTTATATATATCGGGTCCGAAATCATATTGCATACCGCAATCAGTGGGGTTCAGGGCTAGGCGCACCGCTGTCTTCCAGACCCGACGACATTGTTAACCATATTTTTCATATATATCGGGTCCAGAACCATATCGCAATCGGCGGGAGTCAAAGTCGAGCCATAAGGCCGATGCAATATAATAGACCCGACAAGACTATCAACTACAATACATACATTATCAGGTCCGCCTTCCCAATCGCTTATCACAATCGGAGGAACCCAAGGGTTATATATATGGTGCGATATGATATACCAGACCCGCCGATAACTATGAATTCGGGTATATATTATTTCAATTCCGGCCTTGTGGTCAGATGCAGTTTTCCCATATATTCCCTTGTATTTTCAATAAAACGTTCCGGACCCTGTTTTCAAAGGAGAGTGTTATACGACGGACTCGAAAGGATTATTAACCCAACTCATGTGTATTTCAGGTTTGCCTCCCCAATTGCTTATCGCAATTGGCAGAGTTCATTGTTTATAAATAAAGTGATTTGCAATACGGCGGATCTGCTGATAATTATAGGCTTGGGTATATAAGATTTGAAGTTTGGTTGTACGGCCCAGCCATGGGTTTTTCCATGTTTTCCTGTGAATTCGATAAAATGATTGTGGTCTCAATTTTTAAAAGAAAATCAGGTAAAGTGAACGGTCTACCTATTGAAGCATTGTCAATGGATTCTTGAATAATAATGACTATTATGGGCAACGACAATAGAGGTTATAACAGGTTCAATGGCTTAATAATCATGATTGTTCTGCATTGTGAGATTAATAGAAATGGTGGCTCAATGCAAGGTTTGTGTTTTTAAGCATTTTTGTTATATTTTTTATATCCATAGCTAATGATTAAATATCTATGCAGGCGAGGATCAAGAGATGAGAGGTGAAATTGAAGCACTCATGGCAGCGCTAATCCATCAAGATGTCAGTTCCTCAAGATACACCTCAAGGCATGCCAAATGTGGGATGATGAGTGCAACATCTTCAGTTTCCTTCAAGAAATGATAGGGAATAATAGCCACTCCACATAGGTGCAAAGAAATGATATGTAGTCATTCTCTGTTCCATCAACATACATTTCATTCCCCCAGGAAGTAGAACGCTCCAGCAAAGGTGACCTCGACATGTCAGCGGTTTCACCGACCATTCTCATCTGTATATTTTGATATGTGTAATGAAAAGAGGGGAGGTGAAAAGTCATGGAAGACCAAGGGTCATTTCCTACTGCATAAGTATTACCTTCGGATAGGAGAGGGAGGATTTTTGTTTGGAGAGAACAACTTTGATTTATTATGAATAAAGAAGATTGTTTGGTTCAATGAGGAGCCTTTTGTTTCAGATTTAAGATCCTTTGCTTTTATATGTTTTGAAACAGGGTGTTGTTGCTGGCATAAATACAAATGTGTTTTGTTTTTGTGCATATTGATAATAATACAGCTTATGATTAGCCTTGGTTGTTTGAATGTAATTCTTCATCATAGTTAATTCATAGGCAGTCCCTGATTTGAAACTGTGTTAGACATCAGTTTCAAGCTCTATTTGTATAAAAAGGAATGTGTATTCCTGTATGAATAATTGGATTTCAATTTAGATTTGATGCAGCCTTGTTCTTATGTGAACCATTAATTGATTCGTTTGGACTTGGAATTTATCTATGATGTTTAACCTCTCTTTTGTTATGCTCCTGCAGGATAGATTAGGATAGTTAGGACTAGATTAGAATAGTTAACAGTAGTGTAGATAGGATTTGATGCATAAAGGTTAGCTCTTTCTTTTGTTGATTTAATTGAAGTCTTCCTCTAGGAAGCAATATCTCAACACCTATAACAGTTCGTGGGGTCCTTTAAAACCCATTGGAACTAGCCACTCCAAACGAAAGCAGATCTAATTGGGGTCTGTGATCGGGTTAGTTCCCCTTATTGGTATAGCAAAAATTCGCCATGTCAACAAATTGGTGCTAGAAGGAGGGCATGAACTGTCGTCCACAACTTTTTATGATTTCATCTATAAATGTCATGGATTCAGAAAGATTAATGCATGGATTGTAAAGGTCAAAAAGATACTTCCTCCCATTTGGAAAAGCCTCATTTCGAAGAAGAGACACTGTGGGAGTATCCTGTCACTCAGGAACAACCAGTTAGAGTACTTACTCGGGCTTACGCTCATTCCCTCTCTCAGCTCCCCATCTTTCACTCTTTACCTCTGACAACTAAAAGAAAGCCAAGGATCTGTTCCATAAACGAAGAGACCTCTACAACCCCGTCTCTTGAAGATATTGTGTTAGAGTCCTTCCAAAGTATCGACACTCCCTGGGAAGAAATTCCTGAAGATCCACACTCTGAAGGTAATTCCTGGCCCTATTTGGGAAATCCTAATAAAGAAAGCCTCGAAGAAGCCTTCAACCAGAACCTCCTTATCCATAATATGGCTAACGTTCCTCTTCCAAGTGGGAATCAACTTCAACTAGGTGGGAACCAACTCCCCCCTCCTCTGGGAGCACTCCCTCCTTGGCTTGCTTAGGATGCCATAACGGACTTGGGCGGTAGCATCCCTTACCCAAGAATGCAGAAAGAGTACTGTCTAAATTCGACCCTGAGAAGGGAGACACCGCTGATAACCATATTCACTCTTTCTTCCTGGTCGTACACATGTTGGGGGTAGCCGATGAAGATATAGTATGTCGCTTATTCCCTTTTACCCTGATTGGTGCAGCTTCCACATGGTACTTTAGCTTGAGAACATGATCGATCACCTCGTGGGCTGCCTCTCAACAGGCCTTTTTAGACAAGTATGGCGATGAAAAAACACCTGCGGCCTTAGTTTTAGAACTATCCCATTTGAAAATGGAAACCAAAGAAAAGGTCAAGGATTTTAACATCCGGTTCAACACTTTGTTCAACAGAATACTACTAATGCTAGACCTACTGAGGAGGTGCTCATGGAATTCTACATCACTTCTCTCCTTGTCCCTACTGTGATGTGGGTCAAGAGGAATAACACACAAACCTTACAAGGTGTTATCGATGAAGCGGTAAAAGTTGAGAATGAAATGATCAGTCTCACAGCATGTCATCATCCAACCGAAGGAAAGAAAGCCTCTCAGTCATCCAAGAAGAATAATGGGAGTGATAACAAAGTGGCTGAGGGCAAAGAAAGGGACACCACGGATGTGGAAGGTTTGCATCAGATCATTGAGAAGTTGACAAACACAGTCATCGATATGAAAAGGAATTATGGAGGAGAGTATAACAATAGAAAATCTTTCAAACCTTTCTATCGTAAGAAGACAGAAGGTGGTCATGGTCAAATTGCACTGCCTGCTCCACCCCATGAAGGGAATTTAAATACAGAAGAGCTGGCTCTTATCGGATCGCTCCTTAACCAAGAAGAACCTATAGTGGAGCTAGAGCCAGAACAAGAAAATGAGGAAGAATACCAAGTAGAAGAGCCCTTAGACGAAGAATCTCAAATCAATGTACTGTGGGATTTTGACACAAATGAGAACGAAGATGATGAAGGAGATATTATGGTAGAAATCCACACTAATGAAATCCATACACAAAGTAAAGGGCCACTCGCGAGCGTGATGAAGCTTGTAGATCAGATAAAGAAAGATGTTCTCCCTTTGAAGGCATCCGCTCCCGAGGTTCATGTTGAGAGGAATAAACCTAGTGGTGATTCCAAGAGTACGCAGTCATGAGCTATCCTCAGAAAGAAAATGCATCTCCAAATGCAACGAAGGCAACTCACAATGGTAAAGTCCCACCTAAGAATGGCAAAACCGGTATGTTTACTCTGCCCTATACTGTTTATAAAATTGATTACAATATTGTGGATGATCTTAAGAAATCTCGAGCTAATATCACATATTTTGATTTGTTAAAGTTAATGCAATAGAGAGATCTGCTCTTAAAAGCTATGAATGAATGGAATTGCAAACCTCCCACCATTTCGAGCAGCCAAACCCAGAAGTCAACGTCTAGACTCGTTAGTACCTCCAATACATCCCAAAAGCCACCAGCCGTGGAAGCCACTTTCTCAAAAATGAATCGAACCCCCCAAGATGTCAGTGCGACCATGATAGGAAGGAAATCAAAATCCATGACTCCCCCTTTCCTTATCACGTTTGAAATCTTTAACATGAACATACACAACTGCTTGGTAGACTCAGGTTCCTCGTCCACTGTGATGCCTTATGCTATTGCTAAAAGACTTCATGCAATACCTGAGAAAACTGGAACTCGAATCATGCAATTAGACAGGACAAATGTGAAAGTAATTGGGGAATTGGAAGATGTATTGATTCGGATGACTACTAAACCACAGTACACACAAGTCATTGATATAGTTGTAGTCGACATACTCGAGGCTTATGGAATGCTGCTTAGTAGGGACTGGTCAACAAAACTGAATGGATATTTATCAACTGGTTAGTCCCATCTTTTGTTGCCTCGGAAGGGAAAAGGTGATATGCTGAGAGTTGATAGAGAAAGATACATGAAGTATGTACTGAAAGAGCTAAATGGTCCCAATGAACCTGTAATGTTTACCAACTCTATCCTTGGGAATTATAGTTTCAATGTTTGTGCCACAAAAACATGTTTTGGAGAATTCCATGCAGAAACAATTGAAGAAATTGCAATAAACACACAGTTGGATGAACCACCCTGTAATATAGTAGATGATAGAACTAATTTCGTAGGAAGCAATTCAATTGATGTAACATTAGACTCTATATTTTGGACACTTTATTTTGATGGCTCTAACTGCCTTAAAGGTGTAGGTGCTGGGAGCATTCTCATTGAGCCACAAGGGAACCAACATCTAATGGCCAACCAGTTGGAGTTCGCATGCACCAACAACACAATAGAATATGAAGGCTTGCTGCAGGGCCTGAAAAAGGCCATTGATATGAAGGTAAAAAATCTTAAAGTTTTTGGTGATTCACAGATAATTGTGGACCAGGTAAGGAAGAGGATACACTGCAATTCGCCACACCTGGTAAGATACCAACATGAGGTATGGAACTTAATTGACAGTTTTGAATCTTCTAATATCACATACATACCTCGAAGGCAAAACCAAGATGCCGATTTGATGGCTAGTATGGCTACAAAACTTTTGCTTGATTTTAGATTAAAGAAGAATAAATGTTATGTTGAATTCATTTTCAGACCATTTGTGTTGATAACATCTCAAATTGGTAGGTGTTCGAAGATGACGAGCAAATCCTTGAGTTCTTGCACTGCGAGAAGACATTCAAGAATGCAGTCATTGATGAAAAGGAGCATGACAGGCTTATGAATGAGAGGGAAGATGAGGAAAAGGATCAGTCCAATATGATTCCCAAGTCAGTTGTCAAGATGGAGCACTTGCACGAACTGCATGGTAAATTCAAGAAGCCGACTAACTACAAAATGCATAGCTCATCCATGAAGTATGAATCGGTCAACCTTGGAACCAAAGAAGACCCAAAAAATGTCAATTTGGGCTTGGGGTGCTCTCCACAAGAGAAGGCTGCATTTTTCAAGCTATTTAAAGAATACAAGGATGACTTTCCATGGACATATGACGATCTAAAAACCTTTGATACCAGCGTTATGCAGCATGTAATTCCTCTGGAAAAAGAGGCTAAGCCCTAACAACAAAAGCTTCGCAAGATGCATCCAAGCCTAGAACTGTTGGTGAAGAAAGAATTAAACAAAATGTTGGATGCTAAAATCATTTTTCCGGTCAGACACACCCATTGGGTAGCCAATCTCGTGCCAGTAAGAAAGAAAAATGGAGACATCAGGCTATGTATTGATTTCAGAAACCTGAACAAAACATCGCAGAAAGATAACTATCCTGTCCCTTCTATGGAACAAATTCTTCTGTGTGTTTCTGGGTCTGAAATGTTGTCCCTATTAGATGGGTTTTCAGGATATAATCAAGTGTTGGTATCTAATGGGGATCAGCTTAAGACAACCTTCAACACTAAATGGGTCACTTACGCATATCGTAAAATGCCTTTTGGACTTATTAATGCAGGCACCACATTCCAGAGAGCCATGGACATAGCTTTTTGAGGATTGATCAACATATCAGTAGTAGTGTACATGGATGACATTACTGTGTATTCATATCGTAAAAGGGATCATATGTATCACCTGAAACAAATTTTCGAAAGATGCTGAAGATAAGGAATATCGTTGAATCCCAAGAAGAGCATCTTCCAAGTCACATAAGGGAAACTATTGGGTCATATCCTCTCTAAAGAAGGGTTGTTATTGATCCTGAAAGAATAGAGGCCATAATGAGCATACAACCCCCAGAAAATGAAAGGGCAATGCAATCTTTCTTCGGGAAGATCAATTTCGTTAGGAAATTTGTCTCAGGCTTCGCAGAAATAGTGTGTCCTATGCAGCTAATGATGAAAAAGGACGTTGTGTATAAGTGGAGTGATGAAGCTAACACATCGTTTCAGCGAATCAAGGAGGCCATCGTAGAAGCTCCTGCGTTGGTCAGCCCCAATTTTGGCAAGGAATTCTTCTTGTACACTTTTGCTTCTGATGTTTCATATGCCGCAATTCTCACTCAAAAAAATGATGATGGCAACGAAGTCCCTATTTCTTATATGAGCTCTAACCTTCAGGGAGCAGAACTGAACTACCCAGACGTGGAGAAACAAGGCTTTGCTGTTTTCAAAGCCGTAAAACACTTTCACTCTTATTTATTAAAGGACAAGACTAAAGTAATCGTTCCCCATTTTACTGTAAGAGCCCTCTTTGTGCAGAAATGTGCGAACGAAGAGGGAATTGGATCACCGCACTTCAAGAATTCAACCTCGAGATTAAGCCGGAAAAGATAGTTCGAGGGCAGGGATTGTGCAGGCTAGCATCAGAAGCCTTGGTGGATAGAGAAGGGGCATCCGAAGAACCAGAAGTGTGGAGCATGCAAAATGAACAAGTAGAACTCAAGGAGGAGCCCCTATGGATTAATGAGATGCTGATGTGTGAGCGCGAAACATCGGAAGCCCTTTTGGATCCTGAGTCATGGTATTATGACACACGCTTTTATCTCACACAAGAAGCATGCCCTGAACACATGGATGCATCACAGAGGAGAGCGCTTAGATTGAAATCTAATCAATATCACTTGGCTAACGACACATTATATAGAAAAAAATTATGATGGAATCTGGCTGAGGTGTTTGGAAAAGGATGATGCCGACCATGTCTTGAAAGAAATGCACGACGGCCCAGCAGGTGGTCACTACGGTGGAGAGACCACTTCTCACAAAATATTAAGAGCTGGATATTATTGGCCCACAGTGTTTAGAGACTCGCATGCCTACGCTCGGAAATGCATGGTATGTCAAAATGTCGCAGGATGAGAAAGAAATCCAGTCGTTTCCCTTAGGCCTGTTATGATTTATTTCCCATTCCAGCAATGGGGCCTGGATGTCATAGGCGAGATCACTCCAAACTCTTCACAACAACATAAGTATATACTCACAGTGACTGACTACTTCACCTGATGGACTGAAGCCATCTCGCTTCAGAAGGTGAACGAAGATGAGGTAATATAATTTATTTAGAAATTCATTATCAACAGGTATGGCATTCCTGACACTCCCATATTTGATAATGCTTCTTACTTTTCACCACTGAAATTGACTGAATTTGCTATTGATAAATCAATTCACATAAGGTATGCATCGAACTATTACCCCTAAGGAAATGGAGTTGTAGAGTCCTCAAACAAGAAACTCATGCCCGTAATCCATAAATCTGTCACTGGCAACTAGAGGAACTGGCACAACGCTCTAACAAATGCCCTTTGGCCGATAGGGTCACCCCAAAAGTGGCCTTGGGAAACTCCCCATACTTCCTCGTCTATGGACAGGAAGCCATCTTGCCTCCGAACGTTATCCTTCCCTCTTTACAGCTCTCCCAAGCTTCAAGAGGAACCCCTTCAGCCTTACTTCAAGAGAGGATAAACCAACTGATGAGGTTGGAGGAATTGAGAGATAAAGCCAGAAATAAATTCAGAAATCACCAAATTATTGTGAAGAGATGGTTTGATCACCATCTGGCAGGAGATAAAGATTACCAAGTAGGAGAGCTAGTCCTAAAATTCGACAAGTTGAATGAGCCAAAGGGTAGACACACAAAATTCCAACACTTATGGCTAGGCCCATTCCAAGTTGTGGAAAAAATTGGTCAAGGAACTTACAGGTTGAAAACTTTACAGGGAGAAACTGAAAAACTCCCTGTTAATGGTCAACATCTAAAGAGATAATTCCAATAGCCACCACGTGGTGGTTACCTCTTGAGTAGGTTAGAATTCATTTTATTTTTGTTGTTAGTTTAGTTACATTTCCATCTTTTCCTTTATTGTTTTTTTGCAAAGTTTATTTTCCTTCTGTTTTGAATTGCAGTCCTTTTCAACCAACTGATTTCGGTCCTCTAGTCTCGTTTTTACCTTTTTCAGATTGCCCCTATTCGCCACCTTCAGCTTTTGCCTCCTTCATTAACCTGCTAATGAGTTTGCTGATCCTAAATCCATCATTACCTTGCAAGTCAAACAAATTTTCAATGAGCCCATGAGGACTGGGAAATCAGAGGTGGAATTCAAACCAAAGCCACTCATTAGCATCTGTTGAGAACTAGGCAAGATATATTGATAACTTGGACACCTGGAGCATGTAGGGGCATCTTTATAAAGGAGGAATGCTACATTTTAAATAAATCCCACTTAGACCTAGCCTATGCTTGCTTGCAAGGTTTGCAATTATTATCCATTGGTCCCATCCACCACACTAAATTCTCCAATACCTATCATCTACAAGTAAATCTCCTTTCATGGGCTAAACTCACTGTCATAATACCATGTGGCAAATCCAATTGTGCTCTAGTCCTTGTGCCTGAAACTGGAAGGACTTATTTAAAAGAAAATGAAATGTCAAGTCCTTGTGCCAATCTGGAAGGACAGGTTGTTTGGGAAGCCGGTTAGACTAAGGATTGTTGCTGGGCTCAGAGTACCGGTTGACACAACAAGCCCAACCTTGCTTAAGCGGTTTAAAAATATGGCATGATCCATCACTGCGCCCCATTCAGTCATATGAAAATATAGCACCAAAATTCTCATATAAAGTGCTGAAAAAACATATCTACATCAAGTTTGATGAGCAATAAAGAGCTGAGGTACACACCTAAACAGGTATTGACAGACCAGTGATGGCCTCGAAAGGATTTTTGAAAGTAGGAAACAGGTAAAGGAAGGTCAATAAATTCCATAATATTACCATTGGAGAATGACTGTCAAAACCCTATCAGTAAGTAGAAGCTATTTGTCTTTATCCCACCTGAAGCAATTAATGTTGAAGTGGAACCCATGCCTGTCCATCTGTACAGTTTGCATTTCAAGTTTATCTTAACACCCTGATGTTCTATTGATCCAAGGTTTATTTGGAAATAGAGATAATTGGTTCGCCCAGCGGTTTGCCATTTGTTGTGGCCACAACAACCACCCTATTAAAATTTTCCCTGTAGAAATTTTGAATGGGTCCCCTAGAACTTGATCTTGCGCCCCTCCAAATGATCCATTTTATCCTAGGGATTTTAACTCTTTTCTAAGTCAAATCTTCAATTTTTAAATGGTTGAGGCCCCCTTAATGAATCCCTGCCGCATGATTCATCTATAACCCTCTCTAAGCCCTTCATTCATATCCTCATCGGGACTTTTTCGACCCACGAAACCTTCTATTGCATCATTATTTCCATCATAACTCTTTACAGCGGAAATACTTCGCAAAACATGCACAAATCACCCATTTTCTCCTATCGGAATCAACACTAAAGCATGATGTTCATTGTTATACTCAAGACCTGACGGCATTATTAACCATATTTTATATATATCGAGTCCGGAACCATATCGCATACCACAATCGGCGGGGTCTGGAGCTTTTATATAAGGCGCACTGTTGTCTTTTGGACCCGACGACATTGTTAACCATATTTCATATATATCGTGTCCGGAACCATATCACAATCGACGGGAGTTAAAGTCGAGCCATAAGGCCGATACGATATAGCGAACCCAACAGGACTATCAACTACAATACATATGTTATCGGGTTTGCCTCCCCAATTGCTTATCCCAATCGGCGGAACCCAGGGGTTATATATATGGTGTGCTATGATATACCGGACCCGCCGATAACTATGAATTCGGGTATATATTATTTCAAGTCCGGCCTTGTGGTTAGATGCAGTTTTCCCATGTATTCCCTTGTATTTTTGATAAAATGTTCCGGACCCGGTTTTCGAAGGAGAGTGTTATACGACGGACCCAAAAGGATTATTAACCTGGCTCATATGTATTTTGGGTCTGCCTCCCCAATCGCTTATCGCAATTGGCAGAGTTCATTGTTTATACATAAAGTGATTTGCGATAAGGCAGACCCACCGATAATTATAGGCTCAAGCATATAATATTTGAAGTCCGGCTATACGGCCCAACCGCGGGTTTTTCCGTGTTTTCCTGTGTATTTGATAAAATTATTGTGGTCCCGATTTTTAAAAGAAAATCAGGTAAAGTGAATGGTCTGCCTATTGAAGCGTTGTTAATGGATTCTTGAATAATAATGAATACTATGGGCAATGGGAATAGAGGTTATAACAGGTTCAATGGCTTAATAATCATGATTGTTCTGCATTGTGAGATTAATAGAAATGGTGGCTGAATGCAAGGTTTGTGTTTTTAAGCATTTCTGTTATATCTTTTATATACATAGCTAATGATTAAATATCTCTGCAGGCGAGGATCAAGAGATGCGAGGCGAAATTGAAGCACTCGTGGCAGCGCTGATCCATCAAGATGTCAGTTCCTCAAGATACACCTCAAGGCATGCTAGATGTGGGATGATGAGTGCAGCATCTTTAGTTTCCTTCAGGAAATGATAGGGAATAATAGCCACTCCACATAGGTGCAAAGAAATGATACATAGTCATTCTTTGTTCCATCGACATCCATTTCATTCCCCCAGGAAGTAGAACGCTCCAGCAAAGGTGACCTCGACATGTCAGCAGTTTCACCGACCGTTCTCATCTGTATATTTTGATCTGTGTAATGAAAAGAGGGGAAGTGAAAAGTCATGGAATACCAAGGGTCATTTCCTGCTGCATAAGTGTCACCTCCGGATAGGAGAGGGGGGCTTTTTATTTGGAGAGAACGACTTTGATTTATTATTTGAATAAAGAAGACTGTTTGGTTCAATGAGAAGCCTTTTGTTTCAGATTTAAGGTCCTTTGCTTTTATATGTTTTGAAACGGGGTGTTGTTGCTGACATAAATACAAATGTGTTTTGTTTTTGTGCATATTGATAACAATACAACTTATGATTAGCCTTGGTTGTTTGAATGTAATTCTTCATCATAGTTAAGTCATAGGTAGTCCCTGATTTGAAATTGTGTTAGACGTCAATTGCAAGCTCTATTTGTATAAAAAGGAATGTGTATTCCTGTATGAATGATTGGATTGCGATTTAGATTTGATGTAGCCTTATTCTTATGTGAACCATTAATTGATTCGTTTGGACTTAGAATTTACCTATGATGTTTAACCTCTCTTTTGTTATGCTCTTGTAGGATAGATTAGGATAGTTAGGACTAGATTAGAGTAGTTAACAGTAGTGTAGATAAGATTTGATGCATATAGGCTAGTTGTTTATTTTGTTGATTTAATTGAAGTCTTCCTCCAGGAAGCAATCTCTCAATACCTATAACAGTTCACAGGGTCGTTTAAAACCCGTTGGAACTAGTCACTCCAAACGAAAGCAGATCTAATTGGGGTTTGTAATCGGGTTAGTTCCCCTTGTTGGTATAGCGAAAATTTGCCATGCTAACACAGGGAGAAAACGATGCGGAGCGGGCAGGTGAGTACAACACGTGGGTAGCAGCAGAGGTGGATAAGTTGTGTTTGATGTTTGGCAACAGATAGACGGTGGGGCAGACGTGGATGCGATCCGTGGCAGGAGACAGTTGAATAGGATAGATAGGGGATGGTCAAGCACAAAACTGTCATTTGTTGAGTTGTGGGAAGGAAAGACGATAGAAGGGGACAAAACATAATCAATGGTGGTAAGAATAGGTGACGGTAGCAGGGAGCACGGGGACACAGACAGACCCAGTCAGCGGGCCGAAAGCGGATGGTGTGGGAGTTCCATGGTCTGCAACATGATCAAGTCTGACGGGACACCCTAATAAATCCTTCCCATTTTTATCCATTGCCTTTCTAACCGTTTCTCCAGTTGCAAATTGCACATGTCAAAAACCTCTAAGGGAGCCATCATCCCGCTTAGCCATCCGAACATCAACCACTTCTCCAACGTCTTGAAAAAATTCGAACAGATTGTCTTTGTCAATAGAGTATGACAAATTTCCTACAAAAGATGTCCTTGATCCAGGAGTTACTGGAGTCTTTGACTTGTTTGGAGTAAAAGCCTGATCCTTCAGATGTTTTGGAGTCGCCAAAGTATCCTTTGTAGCTGGAGTTTGGCCTTCCATATCTTCCATTTCCTCGTCACTTTCTTCCTCTCATTCAGAACCCTTAGCAACTTGATGTTTATATTGAGGTTCATCATCACTCTCCTCTGAGATTTCCTCTTCGCTACTGCTCTCTTGCTTCACACTTTTGGTAGGCTTTTGACCCTTTTCCACCTTAGCAGTCTGTTGCTTAACCTTTGGTTTAGCATCACTCTCATTTGAACTCTCAACCAAGCTTTCATCTTCATCACTGCTACTCTCCTCCTTTACAACTTTTGCTTACTATGGGGTTTTAATTACCTTAGCAATCTGCTACTTATTAACCTTCAGATTAGCATCACTCTCATATGAACTTTCATCTTCATCACTGCTACTCTCCTCCCTTACAACTTTTGCTGGTCGTTGGGCCTTAGTTAGGTTCACATTTTGTTTCTTTGCCTTTGGGTCATCATCACTCTCATCTGAATTGTCCTCTTCACTACTCTCTTTCTTGGCAAATTTTGTTGGTTGCTGGGTCTTTGTTACCTTAACATTCTATTTCTTTGCCTTTGGCTCATCGTCACTTTCAGAATATTCCTCCTCACTACTGCTTGTATCCATTTTATCAGACTTCACAAGAACAACCTTTACTGTTTGTTCACCCTTGGTTGCCATTTTCCATTTTGGTTCCCTGTCACTTTTAGCCTTCACTGATGGTTTTGTCGCCTCATTGTCGCTATCATCTTCCTTATTATTGATTTCCTTTAGACATGCTTTAACTTCTGCACATGATTTTCTAATCGCTGAAATACTTCTTGAATTTTATTAAACTGCTCAACGCAATCAGGATGTGAACGTAATGGCACATTGTGCTGTGAATAACGCTCAAAGACTCACATCATTATATTGTGCGCCATGGCTTTGATACCACTTAAGCATAAAAACTGTTACCGAAGCATGAAAACTAATATCTTGGAGACTTGAATGTAAAAATACACAAGAGGTATTTTGCAATAATAGTTTATTATATATAAAAATGTATAAGTGATGATGAATGTTACAATGAGGCCCTGCTTTTATACCTAAGCAGGTGACCTTTCATGATTAGGCATGTCTTTTAGACATGCCTTTTCACTTAACTTAATGACTATTTAACATAATCAATTTTTGATTATTTAATATTTACATTTATTTTGTTTATTTACTTGTTATGAATTATATTCATAACATTAGTCCATTCCTTTGGTAGTGCATTGAGCACTATAGTAGTCATTCCTTTGTCAGACATTATTTATGCAGCTCTTGTAGTTGGCCCCTTATTTTAGACACCCTCATAAAGTATGATTTTATTCCTTCTTCTTTCAATGTATTCATCTTGTAGAGTCCTTACCTTAATGAGATTACTTCTATTGCAATGCTTGCAAGGAACAATTCTACAAGTTTTCATATATTTATTTTCATGTTTCTAATTTTGGTAGAAAGGGAATGAGGGGATCCTTAATGGATTATATGAGAATCCTTTGAGCCCTTACTTCCCCTTTCATGAATTTTTCAAAAGCTTGAGCTTCTGCCTTTGGAGGTTTGGTGATGGAACCCTTGACATGTTCCATGACTTCATTTTATATAAGATTTAGATTTGTCCTTTTTCTTCCATGCAAGAAAGTTTTAGGCCCCAACCAACTTGTTGCTTTCCTTGCAAAAATACATTTTGACAGATTTAGATGTAGACATAAATGTACTTGTGAAGATACTCCTCTTCAACCTGCTGCCTTCTTGATATTCGATGATGATATTGATAATAGAGGACTTTTTCTTGATGAAGATGTGTTTCTTCAAAAGTGATATTTTTTCCCAAGGAGAGGGAGATCACCTTGAATCCTTGATGATGATGACAATGCCTTTGATCTTGCTTCCCTTGGATGAGTAGATGTCAATATGCTTTACTTTGTAGTTCTTCTTGAATTTAAGTAGAGGTAGGCTCTTTTTAGGTCTCCTTCTCTGAGTTGATAATTGAGCGAGGATCCCAAGAATGCTTCAAGTGTAGACTTCTTTTTCGAACGATCTAGGGTTTTGACTTCCTTCAAGATGATGATGTGATCCTTGTCCTTGAGGTTCTCTTGAGGTAAGTGGTCCTTCTTGATGATTGATGCCTTTGATAATATTCTAAAACTTTGGTCCTTGAATGTCCTTTAATGAGCTGCCCTTCCTTGACTTGTTACCTTAGCTCTAATACCATATTGAGAAATTTAGGGCAGTGAGATGTAGGCGTTTTTTCTTGCAATGATAATTGCTTGTGAATACATTTTAATATCCTTGGTTAGGTTATTCTTTAACTTGATTATTATAGTGTTCTATTCATCAAACAACTACCAAAACATAATAACAATGAGACAAAGGACACAAAACATAGTCTATCAGCCAGGGCCAAAACCTCTCCAACCTTGAGAGGAAAACCCACATAAGTATTCTTCTTATAGAATCTTCAATTGACTAATTCCAAGACGTAGACTCTTGACAGTGAACTTCTCCAAGACCAAGTCAAACTTGCCTCAAGTCAATGATAGATTATTCTTGACTTCAATCCCTTCTCCAACTTCAAACTTTGACCCTGAAATCTTCGGCCTTCTTGACTACAACTTTCAGCCTCCTTGACTACAATTCTCGACCTATTGAAATAGACTATACTTCACACATATGAAATATTGGAGACTTCTTCTCCACTTCGCTTGGGCAGGCTTCCTTCTTAGATTATTTCGGCTTACTATGTCAAACTTATTTTACCCTTATTTCACCTATTCAACCTGAATGTAATTTTGACTTGCTGTGGTTGAGAATGTGCCCTAGTTACAAGTCACATGTGTGAGGAGATGAGCCCAAAACAGATCTGAAACATAGTGAGTTTTGTCTCTCCTTTGCTTCACTTCTCCTTCGCTTGATTGAGACCCTTTCTTGCCTTGTTAATCGAATTGCTGAGACGTTTTTCCATGATACTAGAATGAGGTTGAGTCCTCCTATATATAGACTTCCTCATCCATGATTTGATGCCGACTTGAAATTGTCCCTAGGCCAACTTGATCTTTGAGAAGGACGACTTATATTTTGCTTTTATGACTTGGTCTTGGAGAGTTCTTTGACTAGACATTGACTCAAAAAAAAAAAATTCTTACATTATGTAACACGCCCAAATGGGTATTTTCATACATGACAATGACTTTAATGACTTGATGACTCAATGACAAGCCCAAGGAGCTCACAATGGAGGTTTGACCTAAAAATAAATTACCTTGAGCATGAAACCCATGCCTCAAGATCAACGATAATAAATTTATTTTTCTTATTTTATTAAATACGTAAAAATCATAATTACACGTGTCATTATGAATATCGAACCTAGTTACATTTTTCAATAGAAATACCCATGTTCCAAACTATTCATAATTCAATAATTTAACAAGAGTCTTCGTAACTCAATTGTATAATAAACCTTAAGAAGATAAACACAATTTAACTCTCTAAACAAGGGTCAAAACATGTGCCTGGGGACCTAAGGGTTCTGGCATCGTGGAAAATTACATAAGGAACCACTAACCCTAACCGAAAACAAGACAAAGGTTATCGTCGAGAGCAGCTTGGAAACCCTTGTAGGGTAAAAATATTTTAAACTTGTAAATGGAGGAAATGAAAACAAGCAAGTAATTTGTTAGAAAAGAACATGGAGCCGTGAGAAAATGTTGAATGAAAAACTCTGAAAATGGAGACTGTGAACCCATACCTGCAAGTCCCATATTAGATAAAGCTCGAATTTAGAAGAACATTCTTCATGGAATAGGAATTCCTAAAGGAAAAAGTAATAAAGAAAACAATGAGAAAGAAGATTTACCTGAAAAATCATTGTTGGTTCCCCATACCTTTTACCTGTCGACCATAGGGGTCAGAAATTCCTGAAGTGAGTGTAAGAAACAAAAATGTAGTGAAGATATCAAGTAATTGAAAACCCTTCGGGAGAGTTCCTCTACCTTGCTAGAGGCTCGAGGTTGCATGCACACAGATTCCAGAAGATTTGAACCCTTGTGATTTAGGAGGGCCTACCCAACCTGAGGAAAATAATTGAGTAGCATCATGTGGGTAGTTGTTAAACCAAGCAAACAAAAGAACAATAACAACAATTGTAGAAAAACACTTCTAAACGGTAAGGAGAGGGACATTGATGTAGCATCATACCTGGTAGGATGTGAATCTGCCAAAATAGTTGTTACTGACGGTGTTTTCCCTCGAAGGTTGCAGAGGGTAGACAGGTAGAAGGATAAGGATGAAATGAACTGTAATACCCTCCTCCCACATTTACCCAAGCTAACTGTTCTATCGAGGTAAACATGTGACAAAGAGTTACTATGATATGATTCAACTCCCTAAGTGCAATTAAGGAAGTGGATCCAATGAACCAACACCTTACATACCTCCCTTAGATGCTACAGGACCCCCAGGAGCTAATATACCACTCCAAGTGCCCAACCCCTGAGTTAACCTAGCCTTTAAATGAATTAAATGTTAGTTTTTGTATCATCGGATGTGTTCTAGCCTTGAAATTTTGTGGAGAGGCTAGAATACATGAGATCTCCAAATCCCATAAATTGTTTTTGGAAATTTTTCTTAGAAATAACTTAATTAGATTATTAACTAATTTTTAAATATTTCCTAAGTCTAAACTTAGGGAATATGGTCAATTAATCAAAATTAATTAATTCAAGGTGAGAATCTTCTAGAAACTCACACGGATTGATCTAGAGATGATCCTAGCCATTGATTAAGTTTTAATCTTGGCCGTTGGTGCTCCAATAGTGGATTATAAGAGGAAGTTGATGTGGTGATGGAGAGATAATCCAGAGCAGATACTCAGTTGCCCAGATAGTTCGATTTTCTCAGAAATAACAACTTAGCAGAGAAGATAGAGCCAAAGGGTGAGTAGCAGGTGGAAGAGGAGGGTAGCACCATTTCGGGAGGAAGATTTCCAGTTCCTGAGAGAAGCAAAGGAGGGGAGGCCAAAATTTCTAGAGGGCCAGCATAAGCTCTACGCAAAGGGTGACGCAGGGAACTCAGCGCAGGGGCTAGGGAGGCAATTTCAGAGGCAGATAATAGTTGTGGGGTGAGAGAAAATTCTCACGATATTTTTTCTAGTATTTTTCTCAGATTAGATTGCTAGCACGTCATCTAAATTATTGTACTAGAAATTATTTCTGAAGATTAATAATAAAATCCTCATCTGCTGCACCGGTTTTCCCAAGTTGGGTTTTTCCGGGGACAATTGTCCAAAAATAATTGTGTCACATTATTGTGTGTGTGCTAGAATTTCTCAGTTTCTAGTATTTTATTTTTCTGTAATATTTTTATGGTGAAAATTGCAGTTGTGATTTTATTTGTTGTTTGTCGTAACAAATAAACTGCATAATTAAATTTCCAGTTAGAAGAATAATTCCAGTAGCTGCAATAGATAAAATTTCACATTAAACCCAAAGTCGCTCCCATGACATGGGAATGCATGCGACTGGGACCCTCTAGTCGCTCCCACAATGCCTGCAAGGGAGAGACTGTAGTCTTTTTCAACCAGTTCTGTGCTAGACACTGCGAGATTTAAGCCACTCTTTTAGGGTTAGTCTCCAAACCACTACCTGGAACTTGATGAGACTTTCCAAGACAATAAATGACACCAAGGCAAAGTCTATAATAGAAAACTTGATCAAGGACTTGACCTAACCAAACCTAACCATGACAAATATTTCTTTGAACACATTGTGCACAAGTAATATATAGGTCATAACAACAAATTTGAGAATAGGGGTCTCACACTTATCTAAGATTCGTAAGGAAACATTGATGCCTTATCACATTAGCGACATTATCATATATTAGGTCATAGAATCATTGCTCAATCATTTACAAAGCAAAACATGATGAGAGTCATACATTTTCATTGTCATAAAACATATTCATAACCAACATATAACCAACAGAAATAACAAAGATACAACAACCATAAATACCACATATGAACCAATACATTTACACATAAAATATCAAGGAGAAGGAGCTCTTATTAATTAATGCAAAAGCCAACCCAATATGGGACTACCATGTTCCACCTGACCATAGATTGGTTGAGCCAAATCTCTCTTTAGCCAATCACCCTCGTGCCATATTCCAAGCATGAATGTGGGACTCAAACCAAAAGAACCAACCAAGGCTTCCCGAGGCTAAACCACCTCACTCTCATCAATAAAATTAGGCTTTACCACAATCCTCATTATATCACTAGGCCATAAACAAGCATGGATGCCACTAGATTTCTCCACCTACACTGTGAGGAATTTTCATGTCACCTAGTCTCTAGGCTTTACCGCAATCCACAGTTTGATCCAATGATCACTAAGCCATAATCGAGACACCACCCTCTAGGCTTTATAATATATCTCGTCATTCATTGGAAAGGATTATTAGGCTTGATCAAAGTAAACCACCTCTAGGATTTACCATATATCCCACCATTTACTGGCTGAGGATTCCTAGGCCCACCGAGGCACACAACACTTGGCTTTACCGCAACCCATATTCTGGTTCAGGGGTCACTAAGCCAGTGGCTTTACCGCAATCCACAGTCTGGTTTAGGGATCACTAGGCCATGTGTTATTTCATTCACAGATCTACCTCACTCAATTTCAAATCCATTCAACAATCAATCTTAACCAAAAGGTGAGAACCGCATCACACCATGGCTATTCGGAAATGGAAAGGTTAGGCTGAAAAACACTGTCACACCTTGAAAAAACCATGTTAATAACAATAAGATAACCAAGAACACACATGCATAACCATGCATGCCATTTCTAGCAAGGAAATCACACATGCAAATCGATACCTGTAAATATTCCCACTGTAGTTGCTTGATCCTGCTCTTCCTTACTTGATCTTTACTTCCTCTTTCCTTCTTTGTTTTTCTTGATCTAATGCTAAAGTGTTCCAAGAAAAATCTAAGTGTCCAAGAGTGTGTGTGAGAGAGAATAGAGAGAGAGCTCTAAAACTAAACTGACAAAAGTCTATGAACTGATCCTCAGAAGCCTTTTTATCAACGAGGCCTCTATTTTATTCAATTTCCATTATTTTCCTTTATTTTCCTCCTCACATTCAACCTGTGACCTTTCACCTTCCTTTTCTCCTAATTTCTGTTATTTTCATAAATAAAATGCCAATTAATTCCTCATGCCTTTCCAAAGCCTTTGCCATTTCCTTGCCAATTTCCTTTAGCCATAATAACCGAAATGAACACCCACTAGGATGTTTTTCCCACAATTCAACTTGGAATACGTGTCCCATGACCTTTGTTTTATTTTATTTTTACATGGATTTTTAACCAGGATTGTTACAAAACCCTCCCCCTTGGGGGAACACTGTCCTCGGTGTTCAATGACACCTAAAACCAACAAGACCGCTGAAAATAAAAACATACTGTTTATGGAGCTTCATAACACAACTTGTTGTAGTATTTACAATTACCATTGTTGAAACATGACAAACATATTATTTACTGGAGCTTTATAAGATAGCTTGTTACGATATTTACAATAACAACCACATATACTCTCACGCACATTTGCCCAAACCAACAAATAATTATATTGTTTATGGAGATTTATAAATCTAGCTCGATACAATTTTTACAATAATATACTCATATACACATATGCACATTTGCTTAACTAGAAAATAAAAGGATACGATACATGTATCAACAACAAGTGAATCCAGAGGTTTACACCTCCACCCTCAAAAGTAGTACCAGGATTCACCTCCTTCCCAGGAAGTCCAGAATCCACTGTCAAAATCAAATATGCATCCAATGTCCAGCGCTACGATGCCACACGACATGTCCCCTCATTAAATAGTTATCGGCTCATTGTTCCAAGGCACACTCCCAATGTGCATATGATTCCATCTGGAAATGCTAATGACCAAAAAAAATCCATCCTTGACCTTCCCTTCTCTGCTACATAGCCCCTCGGGAAACCCGTTCACCCCCTTCCGTGTAGTCACTCACCTTCCAAGTTCCTCAACATCCCCTATCTCGGGCCATCCATCCCTTGGCAAGGCTTCCTCGTATCAGAAGGTATAAAAACCAAGGCATGTCCCTACCTCAACACTATCATACCGGTCATAGCATGCTCATGGAAATCAATGGACACTATTGGGTACTAGTGTCCCACAATGGCCCCGCTCCTGAAGTGCTTTACTAGCATATTGTTGCATGTTCCAATTCCTTTCACTGATGCTGCTAATTCTCGTAGTCAGTTTCAAACACCCAACCAAGCATTTTCATGCTTCTTGTACCAAGCACATAAATTCCATTAGATTTAAAATAAATTGAAATAAATTTGCATCATACCTCATTGGTAGCTTGTCAATAAGGTACACTTGCAATCATGTTTACTTCCTGTCACAACAAGTCAAACTAGCATCTTTGATCAAATCATTATGTGTAAACATATCATATCCGGTTAGCTTGAGACACAACCATCGTAGATCAAAATCATATATCACATGCAATCATCATAAACTTGAATCATAGATCACATGCATAATAAAATTGAATTAAAATATTGATACTTATCCTTCAATCAGTCCTTAGATTCTACCTTTGTCCTTTTCGTACTCACACTAGATTAGTTGCCACACCCAGCAAACACCCAATGCCTTTTATTTTCCTCAATCACGTACACATACATAATGTACATCACAACACATACACCTACACTCGGTGTACAACATGAAACATACACCTACACCCAATGTACAACACAACACATGCATTTATACCCAATGTACAAAACCACACAATACATGTGCCTACACATGGCGTAAAACATAACATAATACATGTACTACACAAAGTACAAGAAAATGAATACACATGTTGCGATACCACAACTACACAATACAAATACATAATATTGCATGCTCGCAACACAACATGTACGAAATGCACACAATACCACATGTGCACCAGTACCATATGTACAACATGTACGCAATACCACATGTACACAACACCACGTACACAACGTGTACTCAACACCACCAACACAACACCCCCTGCATAAAGTGTACACAACACCACGTACACAACATGTACTCAACACCACCAACACAACACCCCCTGCACAAAGTGTACACAATACCACATGTACACAACACCACCTACACATAACACCCCTTTTACAACATGTACATGCCACCACATATACAATCATACACATAACACCACATGTACATAGCACCATATGTACAACATGCACACCGCGCCATATGTACACAACACCACATATGCAACATGCGCACAACACCATATGTACGTAGCACCGCATATCCAACATGTGCACAACACCATTTGTACACAACATTGCGTAAACAACATGCATAAAACACCATCTATACATAGCATTGCATAAACAACATGTACACAACACCTTATACATACAACATCGTATGCACACAACATCACAGGTGAAACATGTACAACATATATACAACAATAGTACTGCACATTCAGAGACCACAAATTGACTCTACCAAGCAACCTTGCTTCTAGTGTCTTTCCACTTATTCATGCATGTTCTAGCATGTTGTCGATCACACTGCTTTGATTCTCTGATGTATCCATCAACATTACCTGTCCATAACATAAACATAGGCATATTACAAGCATATAATATCAATTCATATCCACGTGATACTGAACTTGTAAATCTGTAAGGGCTACTCTTCCCACTTGATTCCTTATAATGCCAGGAACGTTTTCATTCCATTCACCTGCATAAGCAATCATTCCTCCACAATAATGACCCTTGACGACCTTGTAAGACAATGATATATATATATATATATACACATTAGCATAAAACAATCATGATCCTGACGACCTTGCTAGACAATAACATACATACATGCATATACATGTATACACATAAACATTATCATAATCATGGTCACAACATAATTACCAGATATGATAAGCTTAAGGTTAAGATAACTCCCTTTATTCGTGCACAACACGCACAACATTGAGAACAACAGTTCCCAACTTAGCCAAGGCATATGATGCCTCAAGTCCATTTACTTTACCTTTCCTGATTGCTTGTATCATGTTTGTATTGCCACCGTCCATTTACCACAATGGACCCAACCAATTCAACCGACTGTCATATTTTTGCCCTCAAGTTCCCTTATAGCCACATCGGGCTTCATCCGACCTTACATCACATGTTGGATTTCATTCAGCTCTTCCCAAGCTCTACTAAATTTCCTCTCTCCTAACCAATTCCTAAGACTCTCAAAACAAAAAAGGCAAGATCAAGAAGAAAACAAGAGAAAACCATGAAAACCAATAGCAATACGACATCACAAACAAAGTGGAAAGGCCTTACACCAGACGCAATCAAACCCCATATCAAGCTCAAACAAATAATAAAAGACCAAAAGTGCAAGACTAGCAACAAACACCATGACTCAACCCCATGGGTTCCCAAGCTTCCAAGAGAAAGTTCAGCCCAAGCCTTCTTCAATATTTCATGGCAATCTCTTTGCCATGCAAATCCATGTATCATACTGCCATAAACACATAATTGTCCAGTGTTAGTGTATAAACAAATATAACAATATACCAGTTATATTACCTTGTTATGCCAAGCACGTTGACATGTAACTGAACACATCCATACCATCTCTAAGGGGATTCCAACTCCCTTGACAGACCTATTTATAACTAGAAACTAGATAATATACCTGTCAAATACATGTTCATGAATATAGCACATATCCTTATAATGTCAGACAAAATCAAGGTTAAGAAGACTTCCTATATGAAAAGTGCTCATTCGTTTGGAATTGTGGTTTCCAAACATAGCCAAAGGAATCCTCACCCAATTCTCTTCTTTTACATTTTTACCTTGTTGCAATCAAGTCTTACTATGCATTGTCACATGACCCCGCTGTTAGTTATGTAAACACTCAATTATTACCTTGTCATGCTAATACCAAGCATGTTTCCATGCGACTGCTCAAACATGTCAGTCACACGTTCCAAATATCAAGACAACATATCTATTAATTTGAAACCAACATTTTTCAAGATTAACAAACATATCATAATCAACTCGCAATCACTAGTCATAATACTAAAACTAGCACCCACTTACACTCAAGTACACATCAACTATCTCAACACATATGTGTTAGTAAATCCATCTTAAAACAAGATCATTACTTCAAGCAATTTTTCAGACACATACCCATATCATGCAATTAATTAAACATTCAAACAATAGATAAATGACATAGTCAAACTTTCAAGCACCAAGTAGACAACATAAGAAAACTCATACCTAAATGTATCTCAGGGGAGGCTATCTTGTCTGTGCAATCAATCTAGATTAGCATGATATAACTTCACAACACATCAACTCAAACCTGAATATCCTAACCATAACCATCTGTAGAGGCCAATCCAATTTAGCATGATACATATAACATCAAGATCTTAAATGTAATAACCCTATTCATCAAGTTAACTAAGATATAACAACAACATGTTAACATAGAACATACTTATCAACAACATATAACATAATCATCAAGTTAACTAACATAAAACAACAACAACAATGCATCTAAAAATAAGTTACTATCATTCATGACTATTCGACACGTGCATATGACCACAATGATTCACTAGCATCTACCATACATGTAACCACAACAACAATAAAATGACAAACATGTCTATAACCCGAATGCATGTAATAATCCATTAACTAACATACTTGCATGCCAAACATACAATACTTGTATGATGATTTGCTCTTACCACAAAGGCTAGTGTTGCAACCTCGCTTTGATGATTTGCATCTCCTGCTCTATCTCAACCAACACATCATCATGATCATAAAAAACCAACAACATCGTGATGACCTAAAATGCATACAATGACATCATGGACAAGAACATTAACCATGAAAATGCATGCATAACAACATATAGATGCTGACATGCATAACAAATGCATTTACATCTGACATACACTCATGACGACTGCATCCAACAACACACCATCCACTTCCACATGACGACATCGCTGCAACTATGAACACCACCATGCATATGCAACAAGCACATATACAACCTTCATGCATGCATGACAAACTGATTCCGCCCATCCAATCCAAGTGTTGAACCATGCTCTGATACCACTTTGTAACACCCTCCTATGACATTTACCCAAGCTAATCGGTCGACTGGGGTAAACATGTGATGAAGAGTTACTATGATATTATTCAACTCCCTAAGTGTAGTTAAGGAAGTGGAACTGACGAACAAACACCTTGCAGACCTACCTCAAGTGCTACAGGACCCCCAGGATCTAATCTACCACTCCAGGTGCCCAACCCTTGAGATAACCTAGCCTTTCAATGAATTAAACCCCATTCACTCCCATGACATGGGTATGCATGTGACTAGGAGCCTCTATTCACTCTCATAATGCTTGCAAGGGAGAGACTGTAGTCTTTTTCAACAGGTTCTGTGCCAGAGACTGCGATATTTAAGCCAATTTTTCAGGGCTAGTCTCCAAACCACTACCTGGAACTTGTTGAGACTTTCCAAGACAATAAATGACACTAATACAAAGCCTCTAACACAAAACTTGATCAAGGACTTGACCTAAAAAATCCTAACCATGATAGACATTTTGTCGAACACATTATGCATAGGTAATCTGCAGGTCATAACAACAAATCTGAGCATTGGGGTCTCATACTTATCTGAGATTCGTAAGGAGGCATTGATGCCTTATCACATTAGTTTCATTATCATATATTAGGTCATAGACTCATTTCTCAATCATTTACAAATCGAAATATGATGAGAACCACACATTTTCATTGTCATAAAACATATTCATAACTAACATATAACCAACAAAAATAACAAGGATAAAACCATAAATACCACATATGAACCAATGCACTTACACATTAAATACCAAGGAGAAGGAAATCTTATTAATGAATGCAAAAGCCAACCCGGTATGGGACTACCACGTTACACTCGACCATAGATTGGCTTAGCTAAATCTCTCTTTAGCCAATCACCCTTATGCCATATTCCAAGCATGAATGTTGGACTCAAACCAAAAGAACCAACCAAGGCTTCCTGAGGCTAAAATACGTCACCCTCATCAATAGAATCAGGCTTTATTGCAATCCTCACCGGATCACTAAGCCATAAACAAGTATAGATGCCATTGGATTTCTCCACCTACACTATGAGGAATTTTCCTGTCTCCTAGTCTCTAGGCTTTTTTTCAATCCACAGTCTAATCTAAGGATCACTAGACCATAATCGAGACACAACCCTCCAGGCTTTACCATATATACCACCATTCACCAGCAAGGATTCCTAGGCCTGATCAAGGGAAACCACCTCTAGGATTTATCATATAACTTGCCATTCACCAACAAGGATTCCTAGGTATGATCAAGGGAAACCACCTCTAAGATTTACCGTATATTCTGCCATTCACCGGTCGAGGATTTCTAGGCCCACCAAAGCACACAATACCTGGCTTTACCGCAACCCACAGTCCGGTTTAGGGGTCACTAGGCCATTGGCTTTACCGCAATCCACATTCCATTTCAGGGATCACTAGGCCATGTGTTCTTTCATTCAGAGATCCACCTCACTCAATTTCGAATCCATCCGACAATCTAGCTCAACCAAAATATGAGAACCCCATCACACCATGGCTATCCAAAAATGGCAAGCTAGCCTGAAAAACATGGTCACACCTGGCAAAACCCATGCCAATGACAACAGGAGAATCAAGAACACACTTGCATAACCCTGTATGCCAGATCTAGCAAGGAAATCACATATGCAAATTGATACTTGCAAATAATCCCATTGTAGTTACTTCATCCTGCTCTTCCTTTCTTGATCTTTACTTCCTCTTTCCTTCTTTTCTTTTCTTGATCCAATGCTGAAGTGTTCCAAGAAAACTCTAAGTGTCTAAGAGTGCATGAGAGAGAGAATAGAGAGAGAGCTTCAAAATTGAACTGACTAAAGTCTATGAACTGATCCTTAGAAGCCTTTTTATCAATGAGACCTCTATTTTCTTCAATTTCCATTATTTTCCTTCATTTTCCTCCTCATATGCAACTTGTGACCTTGCGCCTTCCTTTTCTCCTAATTTCCATTATTTTCATAAATAAAATGCCAATTAATGCTTCATGCCTTTGCAAAGCCTTTGCCATTGCCTTTGCCAATTTCCTTTGGCCATAATAATCGAAATGAACACCATTAGGATGTTTTTCCCACCATTCAGCTTGGAATAAGTGTCCCATGACCTTCTTCTTATATATATATATACAGCTTGGAATAAGTGTCCCATGACCTTCTTCTTATATATATATATATATATATATATATATATATAATATATATATATATATATATATGGATTTTTAACCATGGATGTTACAGAACCCTCCCCCTTAGGGGAACACCGTCCTTAGTGTTCAATGACACCTACAACCAACAAGACCTCTAAAAAGAAAAACACACTGCCTATGGAGCTTTATAACACAACTCGTTGCAGTATTACAATGACCACTACTGAAACATGACAAACATATTGTTTACTAGATATTTACAACATAGCTCATTGTGGTATTTACAATAACAACCACATATATTCTCATGCACATTTGCTTCAACCAACAAATAATCATACTGTTTATTGAGCTTTAAAAATCTAGCTCGATACAATTTTTACAATAATATACTCATATACACATATGCACATTTTCTCAACCAACAAATAAAAGGATACGATACCCATATCAACAACAAGGGAATCTAGAGGCTTACACCTCTACCCTCAAAATTAGTACCATGATTGACCTCCTTCCCAGGAAGCCCAAAATGCACTGTCAAAATCAAATCTACATCCAATGTCCAACGCTATGATCCTGCGCTACATGTCCCCTCAATGAACAGTTAGCAACTCATTATTCCAATGCACACTCCCAATATTCATCTAATTCCATTTGGCAATGCTAATGACGAAAAAAATACATCCCCGACCTTCCCTTCTATGTTACACAGTCCCTTGAGCAATCCGGTCACAACCCAACCGAGAATTTATTTGGTTCCATTACCAAGCACATAAATTCCATTAGATTTAAAATAAATTGAAATAAATTCACATAATACCTCACTGGTAGCTCGTCAATAAGGTACACTTGTAATCATGTTTACTTCCCGTCACAACAAGTCAAACTAGCATCTTTGATCAAATCATTATGTATAAACATATCACATCTGGTTAGCTCAAAACACAACCATCATAGATCAAAATCATGAATCACATGCAATCATCATAAACCGGAATCATAGATCACATGTAACCATCATAAATCATATTCATAGATCGCATGCATAATAAAACTGAAATAAAATACAGATACTTATCCTTCAATTGGTCCTTAGCTTCTACCTTTGTCCTTTTCATACTCACACCAGATCAGTTGCCACACCCAGCAAATACCCAGTGCCTTTTCTTTTCATCAATCATGTACACATACACAATGTACATCACAACACATACATCTATACCCAATGTACAACACCACACAATACATGTACCTACACCTGGCGTACAACACAACATAATACATGTACTACACAAAGTACAACAACGAATACACATGTCGTGATATCACAACTACACAATACACGTACATAGTATTGCCAGCCTGCAACACATCATGTATGACATGCTCACAATACCACATGTGCACCAGTCACATATGTGCAACATGTACACATTACCACCTGTCACACAACACCACTTGCACAACGTGTACACAACACCACCAGCACAATGTGTACACAACATCACATGTACACAACACCACATGTACACAACACCACCTGTACAACGTGTATATAGTACCACATGTACACAACACGACATGCACAACATGTACACAACACCACCTGCACAACATGTACATAGTACCACATGTACACGACACGACATGTGAACAACACCACTTGCACATCACCCCTTGTACAACTTGTACACGACACCACATGCAGATAGCATCACGATGATGAGAGGAGTTGGAAATACACCAACCATCAGACCGTCGATAGGAGCAGGGCTAGGTCCATTCCTTGAAACTAACCTAGATATGTGGGTTCAGTTTGGGGAGGAAACCCAAAATACAAACATTGCATTATTTGAAACAATACAACAATTGAAAGATGAGATGGATATATTAAGAGATGATAATGAAAGACTGATGCAGGAACAAGAAAGGATCATGAAAATCCTGTTAAATCGACAAAACCATGGACCTCCCATCCCAAGTCGTGAACATGGAAATGGGGTTGGGGCACATAGGCCAAGAGATGACAATCCATAATCTAAATGTGATCAAGAATATAATGAGGTGGAATATGGTAATGTGTCTACTCATAAGGGGCTTAAGAGGCAAACAACTAAATTGAAGGGAGAATTTAAGAAAATTAAACCCCTTACATTCGATGGTGAGGTAGAAGAAGTCATTGAAGCCTGGTTGATTAATATGAACAAGTACTTTCATATTTATAAGTACGATACTAATTTGAAGGCTCGATTGCCAATTTATCAGTTACAAGGCAAATCCACCTTATGGTGGGAAGAGGTTAAAACAATACAGAGTATTAATGAATAAGAAGTATCATGATAAAACTTCTAATGGCATTTCAAAGACAAATATCTAATAGAACAATTTTATGACGAAAAATCAAAGGAATTTCATGATCTTAAGCTATGACAACTTTCCATGGATTAGTTTGTAACAAAGTTTACATCTTTACTAAGGTACATTCCCTATATAAGAGATGAAAAAGCGAAGGTACAACAATTTATCAATAGTCTACCTGCATTTATGAAGGAACGATTAAAATTTTATAGCCCCAAAACTATGGATGAAGCTATTTAGAAGGCTCGAATATGCTACCAACACATGAAGTAAAAGGGGGATAATAACAAAAGGTGGACGAATAAGAAAAGGTACAAAACATTCACAAAACACAAAGGGTATGAAGTCTGCAAATTTCAAGGGGCCATACGAAAATCAACAAAATAAAAATTTAGGGAGAATGCAACAGAAGTCTAAGTTACAGAGTGAATCAAAGCCTACCAAACAACTCAATAAACCCAAGTTTTACCAAGTGGATAAACCCCCGCTATAGTGTTGGGGATGTGGAGGGCCTAATTATGTCCAAAAATTTCCTTATCAGGAAGGAACAGACTTAGTAGCGCATATTCAAGAGGTATCCATAGTGGGGGAGGTGGCGAGGAGTTTGTCGAATATTAACGCAACATTAGAAGATCACCAGGCGTAATATCAACCAACTATGGTGGAGTTTTAAGGTAAGTTGTTTAACCAAGTTGTGTCTATTTTAATTGAACCTGAAGCCAGTTTGAGTTATGTAAGTCCTAAAATTATAGAAAAAATGTCATTTACAAGTAACTAAGTTCAAAATTATGTGGTTTGTGAAATTAGCCACAGGGGCCAAGAGTAGGGTGACAACTAAAATTGATAACTTCCTTGTTGTATTAGAAAATCATCCCATAACAACAAATTTGAATGTGTTACCCTTAGGATCATATGATATTTTAATTGGGATGGATTGGTTGGAGAAACACTAGTCTCTTATAAATTGAAGAGACAAAACAATTAGTTTCCTTAATAAAGGAGTTAGACATGAGGCTCAAGGAATTACGAGACCCTTAAAATTAAGGCCCATTACAGCCTCACAGTTTGCTAAATGCCTTAGGAAACAGTGCCAATTCTATGTTGTCCAGGTCGGGTACACCAATTCTAAAGAAAATACCATGACACTGGGAAATTTACCTATTGTGGAAGACTTTGCTGATGTTTTTTCTCAAGAAATCCCTAGATTACCCCCTAAGTGGGACATAGACTTTACTATTGAATTAATTCCAGACGTCGCTCTAGTATCTAGGGTGCCATACCATATGAGTATTCTAGGGTTGAATAAATTAAAAATGAAATTGCAGGAGATGTTGGATAAATATATATCCACCCAAATGTGTAACCTTGGGGAGCCCGTGTACTTTTCATTAGGAAGAAGGATGGTACTTTACGATTGTGCATTGATTATAGACAATTAAATAAACCAAATGTTAAAAATAAATACCCACTACCCATAATTGATGATCTATTCGATCAAGTAAAGGGTGCTATTGTATTCTTGAAAATTGACCTACACTCTGGATATCATCAAATCAAAATAAAGGAAGAAGATATATGTAAGACAACTTTCAAAACTCGTTATGGGCATTATGAGTTCGTAGTTTTACCCTTTGGTCTAACTAATGCCCCAAAAAATATTATGTGCCTTATGAAAAGTATATTTCATTAATACTTTGACAAATTTGTGTTGATTTTCATTGATGGTATTCTCATATATTTGAAAATTTGGAAGAGCATAAGAGGCATTTGCAAATAGTTTTGCAAATTCTAAGGTAACATCAACTATATGCAAAGTATAGGAAGTGTGAGTTTTACAAAGACCAAATTCAATACTTGGGACATACCATACCTCAGGAAGGAATAACAATAGATCCATAAAAGATCAAGACTGTAATGAAGTGGCATGTTCCCAAGAATGTCGTTGATATTAGATCCTTCATGGGATTATCTGTATACTGCTGACGTTTTATTGAAGGATTTTCATGGGTGGCTTACCCCATTACTTCTATATAGAAAAAGGGGAAGAATTTTGAGTGGACAATTGAATGTAAAAATAGCTTTGACTAGTTGAAACATTTACTTACCACAAATCTTGTTTTATGGATCTCTGATCCAAAGGAATTTGTGGTTCACATAGATGCTAGTAAGGAAGGGGTTGGGGAAGCCTTGATGCAAGAGGGTTTAGTTATTTCTTATGAATCTCGAAAGTTAAAAGAAAATGAACAAAATATTTGGCTTACAATTTGGAGCTGACATTAGTGGTTCACACTTTGAAAGTATGGCGACACTACTTACTCAAAAACAAATTTATGTTAATGTCGGATCATAACATCTTAACTAGTTATTCTAAGCAACCCACACTAAACTCATTACAAACATGATGGGCTGAATTTTTAAGCGAATTTGACTTCAACATTAAACACCCTAAGGGAAAAGAGATTTGAGTAGTGGATGCCTTAAGTGGGAAACTAATTTTTCTGTATGAAATCTCATTTAACACAGTTAAAACTGATTTCATAGCACAAATTAAAGATGCTAGTCTGAGGGACCCAAAGTACCAATTTATATGGCAAAAACCAAAGCTACAGGACAACGATGAAAAATGGTTGGGATATGACATTAGTGAAGTCAATGTGCTAATGTATAGAGGCAAATTTTATGTCCCGAATCAACAATAATTGAAGCAGTTGATTCTAGATGAATGCCACAGGATCCCTTACGTTGCTCCTCTTGGCTATAAAAAATTACTTACCACACCAAGGAAAAAATATTTCTGGTCTTGCATGAAAAAATAAGTAGCAGAATATTTAACCAAGTGCTTGGAATGTCAACTAGTAAATGCTAAACAGTAGCACCCAACCGACTTACTTCACCTGCTACCCATACCTGAATGGAAATGGGAGATTATCATGCTTGATTTTATTACTGGTCTACCTAAATCTAGAAGGCAAAATGATTTTATCGTGGTAGTGGTAGATAAATTAAGTAAAGTTGCACATTTTATACCAGTGCAATCTACCTATAAAACGGTTCCGATTGTTGACATTTTGATGAGAGAAATTTTTAGATTTCACAGTATACCTAAAGTGGTAATATCAGATAGGGATGTAAAATTCACATTTTCCTTTTGGAAAGCTCTGTTCACTTGGTTGGGTACACATATACAGTTCAGTATTGCTTACCATCCCCAAATGGATGGGTAGACGAAATGGGTGAACCAAGTTCTAGAGGATATGTTAAGAGTGTATGTGATGCAACAACTAAATAAATGAGAAGATTATCTCCACCATGTGGAGTTTTCCTACAATAACAATTATCATACCTCCTTAAAAATGAGTCCATATGAGGTATTATATGGATGTAAGTGTAGACGCCCATTAATTGGAAAAACCTCAAAGCTAAGTTTATGTTAGGGCCAGATATGTTGAAAGAAATGGAAGGTACGGTGAAAAAGGTAAGGATGAATCTAAAAGCTGCACAGAACAGACAGAAGGCTTACGCTGATAAGAAATGAAGTTACCGAGAGTTTCAAGTTGGAGATCACATGTATGTACGAATGAAACCTAAAAGAGGTAAATTGTGTTGGGGGAGTTGTGCCAAGTTGGCTCCCCGATTTGTGACCCATTTCAAATTTTGGCTTGAATTGGGTCAGTGGCCTATTAGCTAGCTTTGCCCAACCACATATATGTATATAATGTTTTCCACATGTATCTATGACCCCAAACATATTATTGATTGGAAGGATATATAGGTCAAACCAGACGATGAGTTCCTGGTAAAGCCCCTACGTATACTCGATTAGAGAGAAGTAATGTTGCATAAGCGAGTTATCACCCAGGTTAAAGTGCAGTGGAAGCACTTTAAACTAGAAGAGGTTACCTGGGAGGATGAGAAATTTATGAAAGAAGCCTTTCCTAACATGTTCTAAGAGCTTGGAAGACACCGAGATGACGTTTCACTCTAGGGGGGAGGAAGATGTAATGCCCCCTGGTAAAGTTGGTAAATATTAGTTCATTGCGGTTAAAAGACTTTGTTTTACTTTGTGGGCCATGGGAAGGGCTAAAATAATATTTGACATGGAAATATAATTTTAGTTGTTTTATTTTACTAATTTCCTAATGACTATACAATGACCATGAACTCATAAGGGATACAATGCTAGAGAGGCCCACACCCAAGTAGTTGAACAGTTACGGGCAAGGTGGTTACCTGCCAAAGTTCCTCCTTGGAAATAAAATTCCAAAATAAAGCCAAGGGGGTAATCTTCGAACCTGAGGCAGGAAGGAGGAGAGAGAAATTACAGTTACTTTAGGATTCCTGAGTTGGTTAGCCAGTGGAGTCCAATTGAAGCTTGGAGGCTCAAACTGGAAAATTTGACTAAGTCTGTTTGGGATCAGATGGTCATTAAAAAAGCTAGTGTAGACTGACAATTGTTCTGGTAACTATACTGGGTGTGGAGTAGGCTCGGGGAGAGACGTAGTGTTAAGACTGGTCTCATTGGTTGGGAGGAACATTGTGTTCCATAGTGACTCGGTGGTTGGAAAATAGTCAAACTCAAGCAAATGAAATAGATAAGTACTTTAAAACTGTCATTCTTGTATTGATTATTCAAAGTTCTGTATTAGTAAAAGTATTAGTAGTAGTTTGAGATTAAGAAACTGAGTCTGGAAGTCTTTCATTGTTAAAAAAGAATTGTAGTGTTGTGATTGGTTATACATATCGTTGATAGTAGAGAAAAATTTGATTTCCTCCTTTTCAATCTTTTCTTTAAGGGCTTAGGGTTAGTCCCCAGGCCAAGTCAATTGAATTGAAAGTTTGGGTATAGTCCCTAATCCTTATAAAATAAAGAAGCACTAATATAATTCAAATAAACCGTGTGCACTAAATAAATCACAAATGATTGAGAAACTGGAAAAAGGACTAAACAACTAAACAAAAAAATTAAAGACAATGTTGCGAACTTATAACGCAGACTGGGAATACCCCTGTAATCTGAAAGTTAAAAATAATATATATATATGAAGTTGAAACTGGAAGTAGTCTTGCTCATTTAGCAATTAAACACAACCATTTTATAATACGTCTTTAAAGAAAGAATTTGAACAATATTTAAACTTTCAATAAAAACATATGCTCTTAAATATTTATTGTTAAAAGAAGTACATTGCAAGTATTACGAAATTTAACAGTTAAGGAAAAACGACATAGAGATGTTCAGATTTATTCATAGTAATAGGAATTTTACAGAACAAGCATTTTCTTAGCATTCACATGGCTAAAAACAACTAATAAGGACATCATAATTTCGACCATAGAAATAATGGAAGAACCCTTCTAAATATTTGACAGTGAAAAACATTGGGCGTGTAGCGAACAACCAACATATTAACATAGCCATATAAGGCATATAGTACACATATAATGCAACCAAAATAAGAGTTTTTAAAACTAGAACTCTATTTTATAAGACAAATAACCCACATTGATATATCCAAAATAAAACACAAAATTAGTCTGAAGTGAACACAATTTTCTCTTAAGGGTTCAAGGTAACTCAATTGTATAGTAAATCTTAAGAAGATAAACACAATTCAACTGTCCAAACAAGAGTCGAAACCCGTGCCTGAGGACCTAAGGGTTCTGGCATCATGGAAAATTACAAAAGGAACCACTAATCGTAAACGAAAACAAGATAGGGCCTACTGCCGAGAGCGGCTTGGAAACCCTTGTAAGGTAAAATTCTTTTGAACTTGTAAATGGAGGAAAGGAAAACAAGCAAGTAATTTGTTAAAAAAGAACCTAGAGCCATGAGCAAATGTTGAATGAAAAACCCTGAAAATGGAGACCACGAACTCGTACCTACAAGGCCCGTATCAGAGAAAGCACGAATTTAGAAGAATGTTCTTCATGGAAGAGGAATTCCTAAAGGAAAAAGTAATAAAGAAAATAATGAGCAACAATTTATTGTTGTTGGTTCCCCATACCTTCAACCTATAGGCCACAGAGGTCAGAAAGTCCTGAACTGAGTGTAAGAAACAAAAATGCAATGAAGATCTGAAGTATTTGAAAACCCTCAGGGAGAGTTCCTCTACCTTGTTGGAGGCCCATGTCTGCATGCATGTAGAACCTCTGAGCCCTCGTGATTTAAGAGGGCCGACCCAACCTGATGAAAATAATTGAGTAGCATCAAGTGGGAAGCTGTTAAACCAAGCAAACAAAAGAATAATAACAAAAATTGCAGAAAAACACTTCTGAACAGTAAGGAGAGGGACACCGGTGTAGCATCATACCCGGTAGGACGGTGTGTTCATCTTTGTCAATGACCCATACACCCTTTGACATCAATGACAATCCTTCCAACATTAACATATAAAAAATTGGCATTTATCTAAAAATAGTTATGCCCTTTTAATTAAGTTGATTAACTAAAAAAATTGCAATGTGAACGAGTGTCATATGAAATGGGTTATTGCTTTCTAGGCATATGGTAATGATATGCCATGGTATTGGCGCGTGGTGTTGTAACAAAGCCTATTTAAATGTTAAGAATCTCCATGGTCAAGAATCTTGTTGCATGTTTTTTTAAATGAATATTTGTTTTACTCATAAATTAATTCTTTTTATAATTAATAATAATATTGATTTAAAATAAAGTTATAATTTTGTTTTTTTATGTGTTTCCTGTTATACATTTTGGATATTTTTTCAGGTATATTTTCCAATTGAATTTGTCCAAAATCCAACAGGGATTTGTTGGAATTACAAGTTTGAGTTGTGAACTCTTCACAATTCGAGTGCTCCGAAGGTTTCCAAGGCGTTGAATCCATATATGTAGTCAAAAATGCATGTTAAATTACAAAAGATCAAGATTTAACCAAAAATTGTTTTGCGAGACTTCTCCCAAAAACTCCAAAACGTATAATAGTTATGACAACCCATTTTTTATACCACACATTTTTTAAACCTTGACAATGTGAGATGTACCACGAAATAAGTATTTTGATGCCTATAAAAATTTATCAACTATTTAATATTAAACTATCTTTATCACCACCACATATCACTTGTCGAAGCCTTTATCATTTAGTTACAATCTTATTCATGTTGTATCATAAACATTCTCTATACAAGAATTTATATGACGTACCCATAATATGGACAAACTTATTAAAGCATTGAGCGAGAGTTATTTGCAATCAATTAACTTATTAGAATGTGAATCATAACTCAATTTTCATATGTTTTTTTTGCTCTTAAAATTGCTTCTATTTAAGGTTAGGAATTCATCTTTCCTTAGAGGTAAGAAAACAGGTTAATGACATAGGACCTAAAGGCATATGGAAAGAGTAAAAGCATGTCCACTTAATGACCATCAAAAAGTATTTTCAGGTGGCATGACTTTTTCTTGAATAACAATGATGAGTTAGCCTAAATTTGTTAATAACAACTAATGATAGTTATCCCCACAACTTCTTTAACAACTAAATTATAATAATTTTTCTCACTTAAAAAACAAACTCAATTTTCATTATAAGACAATCATCATAATTTATTTGCAAATATGAATTAACTCAAGAAATTATCCACTTTATTTAAAAACAAAAAAAAACAAATAAACAAACTTAATTTTCATGGTATGACAACTATCATCATTTATTATTTGTAAATATGAATTGACTCACTACTATAATTTAAAAATAAGTCAACACTTAAAATAATCTAAAATCAATTATAAAATAAAAAATTTAAAATTAAAAGTTACTTTTTATTAAAAATATTTAAATTTTATTTATAAAAAGGATCATTAAAAATGTTATTATTTTAATATGGCGTTGTTTATCGAGGCGATAAATTTTTCCCAAGAGACAAAACATGTCTCAATCCTACTATTTTTTTTTCTAAAAAATATGATAATAGGAATGTTTGAATTTTGTTTTTGATGGTGAAAATGTATTCAACACCATCTAAAACTCCGAGGGCACCCAAGATCATGAAGCTTGACAATATAACGGGGATTTCCAAAAAAAATTGCTAAATTTTGCCAAAGCCCTTCCGAAATCTCCAGCGTGGCATTTTAATATCTTTATCATTAATAATGAAATATTTGTAATAGTAAAAATTAGTTTAATTGGTACAACAACGACTAAGAGGTTGGTAATTCAATGTTTACAGTTTGAATTGATTCTAACATACTTAGATGTATTAAATTTAACCTATTTGTTTTATAGTTAGGGATAAAAGAAAATGTTAAAAAATTACAATATATTAATTTATAATATTTTGATATAATGTTTATAATATAAATTTTCTTTTAAAATGTATTTAAAATAAAATATATGTTAAAATTATGACAATTATTATTATTTTTAATGATTAAGGATATGCCTTTTAAGAAGTTACATGTTCAAATTAAAGGAGATTAGATTATGTACATCTCCATAGAGATTTAGTAATGAACTATTAAGAAAATAACACAAATGTGTTTTATTTTGATTAATGAAAATATCTAATAGTCAATTCAAGTGCTTATATAGAGGCCATGATACCCCTAGAGAAATGATAAGGGGGTCTATGAAAGAAATCTTATGTGTATACATGTACAATTTATCCACTTTCTTATTACTCCCTATGAAGGTACGACTCTACCAATCCATTTGTTGTTGACTACTATTAGTTGAGCATGGACCAATCGCAGGAGATTCAAATTTTAAGATCAATGTTGTAGGTTTTCTTCGGGACTGAGAAGATGGATTTCAATGGACTAAGGCTCTAGGATGCGCTTGAGGGAAGCTCGAATAGTGTTGCATGGAAGGACCGCATGGAGGCAGTACTGGAGGATAATGGGTTGAAGGAATTCATTGATAATGATATTTCGAAACCAGCAACATCTGATGCAAAGGATCTAGCAAAATGGAAGAAGTGTGTTGCTAAGGTGAGGAATATTGTATTGGAGGGAGTAAAAGACCATATTGTTTCTAATATCCATGGGAAAGAGACTCTGTATGCAATGTGGAAAGCGTTGACAAATTTGTTCCAGAATAGCAGTGACCACAGGAAATTGGTACTCAAGGACAAACTTCAGAATATCAAGATGCAGAGGAACGAGACTATTCCACAGTACCTGAGCAGGTTCACCCAGTGTCGTGATGAAATTGGTCAAGTTGGTGTTACTGTAGGATAGGATGATTTGGTGAGCCTAGCCCTTCTAGGCCTTCCCAAGAGCTGGCACAACTACCAAGATTCGGTGAACGTGAGGGAGAAACTACCAAATTGGGAATGCTTGTGGTCCGATTTGGTACAGGAGGAGATAAGCTGGAACATCAGAGATGAGACTTCATCCAAGGGCGAGGATGAGGAGAACTGTGTCTTGGATGGAAAGGAAAATAAAGGGAAAGGGAAGAAATCCCAATCCAAAGTAGATTCGAGCCAAGGGGGCAAGAAGAAAGACTTGTCCAAAATCAAGTGCTTTCACTATCATGAATTCAAGCACTATGCAACGAAGTGTCCATACAAGAAGGCAATAAAGAAGACTGCAGGAGGGGTAGTGGGTGAAGCCTTGGATTCATAGTTCGAGCTTGATTTTACTCTCATTGAATGCATGGCCAACACGGTGATGGGAAGTGTGTGGTATCTCGATAGCGGTGCCTCATTTCATATGACGGGGAACAAAGACTTTTTCAGTTATTTGGAGGAGAAGGATCACGAGTTGCACATCAAGATGGGAGATGATGAAAGGTACAACATGATCGAGATTGGTACCATCACCTTTCAGAGTGAGTCAATCTCCCCTCTCAGGCTCAAGGATGTGATGTTTGTACCAGGTCTAAAGAAGAATCTTGTCTCCATTGCAATTTTGGAAGATAATCACTAGATGTGATCTTCAATAAAGGAAAAGCATTCTTAAGACACATAGCCATGTCACAAGTGAAGCAGATTGGGGTTCGGGTGAAGAACCTCTACAAGCTAGATGTGGAGGATTGTGTTGCATTGAGCATAAAAGCAGAGAAGGTGCAAAATTGTGATGTTGGCGAACTTCGGCATAGAAGAATTGGCCATTTGCATCATGTCGCTTTGAAAATTGTGTAATAGATTACTACAAGCCTCCCCATAGGAGCACTAGAGAAGCAAGGCATATACAAAGGGTTTACTTTGGGGAATTACACAAAAGCCACTTTCTATGATTGAGACAACATAGCACATGTAGACCTTGAAAGGATCCACTCTGATGTTTGTGGACCTTTCTCGACAGCCTCCACTGTGAAACACAAGTATTTTTTTATCTTTATTGATGACTATTCGCAGAAGTGTTGGATCTTCTTCATGTAGAAGAAGGATGAGACTTTCTCCAAGTTCTCAGGAGCAATAATGTAAGTGAGTACATGTCAAATGAGTTTACAAACTTTTGTACAAAAAAAGGCATTCGACAAGAATTGACAGCACCCCACAACCCACAGCAGAACGGGGAGGCTGAGAGGAAGAAATGAAACATTGTGGTAGAAGTACAAGAGATGTTGCATGACTAAATCATACCTTTGCACTTGTGGGTTGAAGAATGCAACACAACGGTCTATTTGCAGAATAAGAGTCCTCATCAGATTCTTGGCATGATCACACCAGAGGAGGCTTTCTTGGGGAGGAAGTCGGATGTGTCGCACTTCAGGATCTTTGGAGCCTTTGTCTATTTCCATGTCTCCAAAGATTCAAGGAAGAAGTTGGAGTCAACAACAGAGTTGGGAGTATTTGTGAGGTACAAATAAACTCCCCACAACTATCGTGTGTATTTTTCATCCCTTAGAATGATTGTTGTGTGACGATATGTCAAATTTGATGAAGACAAAGCCATGTAATGTTGTCTTGAGAGGGAGCTATATATCCCACAAGAGGAGGATATTTTAGCTCTAAAGGAGGCACCTCAGGATGTTGTGGAGTAGCCACAAGTTGAGGAGCAGAGAGTGGAGACTATCACTCAAGCGGAATCATCCAAAGAAGGCAAGAAGAGAACAAGAGAAGTTGAGAGGCTTGTGCATGATGCCAGGGAGAATGTGGGTGCTCCTTCAAATCAGCGCATATAGAGAAGGTCACCAAATTGGTACAATGGTTACATGGCTCTTATGACTAAGCTAGTAGATACTAAGCCATTCTCTTTTGAGGAAGCAGTAGAACAACTAGTATGGGTTGATGCAATGGTGGAGGAGTACAAATCCATTGTGAAGAACAATGTTTGGGAGGTGGTCCCAAGACCATTAGACAAATCCGTTGTGGGTTTTAGATGGATCTTGAAGGTGAAGCAGGCAATAGACGAAAGCATAGAAAAGTATAAGGATAGATTTGTGGCCAAGGAGTACTCTTAGGTGGAGGGGATTGACTATGAAGAGACCTTTTCTCCTGTAGCAAGGTACTCATCCATACAATCAATCCTTGCTTTGGTTGCGTAGATGGTGTGGAAGATCCACCAAATGGATGTGAAAATAACATTCCTCAATGGAGTTATTGAGGAAGAGGTGTATTTAGAACAACGAGAAGGCTTCGAGACTTATGACCGAGAGTCTCATGTGTGCAGACTCAAGTGAGCATTGTATGGTCTCAAGCAAGTACTCTATGCTTGGTACACTAGGATGGATAGCTATCTCACTGGTTTGGGATTCACCAAAAGTGAAGCAGATGAAAACCTTTATCATATTATGGTAGAAGGTAAATTATTGATTATTGTTTTATATCTTGATGACTTGACCCTTATTGGTGATGAGAAGCTGATCAGATCTTGTAAGGAGGACCTTGCAAGAGAGTTTGAGATGAAGGACATGGGCCTCATGCACTACTTCTTTGGATTGGAAGTATGGAAAGGTGACGGGGAATTGTTCATCTCTCAGGGAAAGTAATCCAACGAGATAATTCAGAGGTTCCACATGGACAGGTGAAAACCCATGGAGGCTCCTCTAGCGACCAACGGGAGGAAAGAGGATGCCACTTCAGGTGATGAAGTGGAGCGGCTGTTTATCGATAATTAGTGGGTTCACTCATGTATCTTGTGAACACGCAACCATAAATGTGTTATGCAGTCTGTTAGTGTCGGTCTTGAGCCCTCCATCGGTGATCAAAAGTTCTTTGCATGTGCATAGGTAGGTGTCTCATCAATATCAGTTTTGCATCCCGTTAGGCATGCCATAAAACAGATGGAGGAGCTGGTCCTTGTTCCCTTCTTGGCTTTGCTGGATCAGGTCATATCAGTTAATGAGCTTGTGTCACATTTGTTTTGCTTCGCCTTGAAATCCAAAGTCTTAGGTCTAGGGTTTCGGTCAAAAGTCTTTGCAATGTTATGAGTCAAAAGTCCATGAGTCCCCAGCAAGCTGGAAGGAGGTATGTAAATATGTTCTATTGATATTTTTCATCAGGAACAACTCATTTATACCTTGGATTTAAAAACCCTGTTTTTAAACCCAAGGTCATGTGAAATTTGCAAAAATAAGGAAAATTTTCAAAATTCTTCAAAATGCCGGCAATAACCCTGGTTTCCTCGCCAGAGTCCATCAGATAGTCAACCTGCAAAAAGAAACAAGTTAAAGCACTCAAAAGATCAAATTCAGGACAAAGTGAACTCAAAACAGTGTTAAAAGTGAATGTCAAAACAAAAACATTAGAAAGTGGGCTTGGTAAGTTAATTTTTTCAAATTGGGCCTATAAAGAGTAAATTTCCCTCTAAACAGCCTCATTATGCATTTGAGAGCTTGCAAAGACAAGTGAGAGGTAAAAGGAGGCAATTTGCAGCAAGTTGAAGTCATTTTCAGGGGGCGCGACCACTCAAGCTCGGTGCGCGACCAGTTGGGCGGGGCGCGACCACTCAGCAACCCCTCTACAGTGCAGTTTTCTCAAGGGCGCGACCACTCAAGTGGGGCGCGACCACTCGAACTGTTTTTTACAGAATTACTCTAAATCGACCAAATCGCCCTCCTGCGTGCTAAATTGATCGAGGTAGGCACTCAATTCATGAATGATGATAATGGATGGTGAAAATAATGATGTGTGTCATGGTTTTATCATTTAAAATTGCAAGTGAATGGATTAATATGGCTGTTGCTAATGTTTGTAAAATGCTAGGGTTTTGTGACCGTTTCAAGTGTTTATTGTCCCATTGATCCCTTCCTTTTTCCCCTCTTTCATTAATAATCATGTTTGCATCTCTGTCCTATTTCATTTGCACATAAATGTTGCCCTCCCCCCATCCCTAAGCTATAAACCCTACCCCTCTCACAAACACTCAAACCCTAATTCCCTCTACCATACACATGCAAAAAACTAAAATAAAAAGAAAAGATACATTGTGAAGACTGAAGAGAGTCATGTAAATTTAATGTGTTGTATATTTAAAAGCATGTACAAACCTCTATATATCCTTGACATCCCCTTGTACATGAAACACTTTCCCTTCATGTGAAAATAATGAATATGTACTCCTTAATGTACATGTAACCCTTAAAGAACAAAAAGAGCAGAATTTGCCTTATAACACACATGAACTCCTCAGTGAATTTGGTGTATGGTGTCCCTATGTCCCTTTTGATTCATGTATGCCCCTTCCATGTTTATTATCATACATGTTTGTTCCCATATGAGATGTTCTTGGCAAATGATTTCCCAATGTTAAAACGGTTCCTATATGCATGACAATGTGTAAAGTTTCCCTTGAAAAATTCCCTGCTATTATCATATATTCCCATTCCTTGTTAAAGAAGTTCCCTCCCCTAACATTCCCCTCATGTTTTTTCCCCTTGAAA